>JALLAU010000181.1:0-19337 GCA_036939495.1 Thalassiosira hispida | reverse complement strand
GAAAAACCGAGGTGGGGGAAAAATTCTTGGCGGGAAGGTGGCGGGAGCCTGCTGCGAGAAGGTCAATAACGTTTCCTAATATAACGAGACCCAATTCTCATCATTAAAATGTCAACTATACAGACACTATGGTACCTACACTGGCACAAAGAATGCTAATGTTTCAATGGCATCCGCACCAGGGAAAAGAAGGTACCCCTCCGCAAATTCCACCTTCCATTTTCCACTTTGTACCAAAGTATTGCAATCCCTTTGAAATGCCTGAAAGCCACAGCTGACATATACGACTAACTTCATCGTTTTATATCCACTTTTGCACAAATAATCCACCACTTCATCATCCAATCCTTTCCGAGGTGGGTCAACAATCAAAACATTGCTTTGTTGAAACATTGCCGATTCGGAGGTTACCATGTCTGCAGCATTCTTTTGCCTGTACACTAGTCGTGATTGAACGTCGGCAGGTAAGGAGCGGACGGAATCATAAAAGCATGTCGAGTTGTTTGGATTTTCATCCGAAGACACGAGGGAGGATACTACGTCGGAAAGATGCAGACCTATGGTCCCAACACCCCCGTAGAGCTCGACGCAGGAAATCTTATCATCAGTGGCATCTTCTCCAAGCTTTTGTATCCTTTCGCGTATCCTTCCGACAATGTTCGTGAAGGCATCCAAGTTGGCTTGACGAAAGACGTTCGGTGGAAAATTCAGAGGGATGGGGAAGCTGGGTGGCTTCGGATTGGCAAGTACAGCCCCATCATTTTCGAACTTTAGATGCTCAATAATGGCAGAAGGGCCATGGACATGTCTCCAACAGGTGGAATCAAACGCGAAAATGGCATTTGAATGCTTCCAGGATGGGTTGTAATTGATCCACAAAGAGTGTAGATTCAGTTTGAGTGGATTGCCCTGACTGTTTTTACTTGTTGTGTGTGAAGATGTTTTGTTGCTGGCGATGTCAGGATTGTTGCTCTTCTTTCCAATGGTGGTGATGTCTGTCGTCTGAGTGTCAGATCCTTCCCGACGGCCTCTTCGTCGTCTCTTCTTTGGTTCGTCCTCCGTCGTGGAGACGCCGTCCTTCTCATCCTTGTTTGGGGACGAATTGTTATTGATATTATAGCCGTTGTTGTTCGACATGGAAATAAGCTTTGCCACTAACTTCTCCAATACAGTATCACCATCAACAGTTACATCATGCTTACGCTTCTTCTTCCCTTCACCTTCACCTCCATCAATATCAGGAGGAGGCGTATTCCAAACCAATGTAATTTGAGCAGCTCCCGTATCTCTGGCTACATTGATTGCAACATATCTCAACTGTCCAGTCCCTCTCTCAACATTGTCCTTCAAATCACTCACAGCCCCTCCACTTCCACCATTGGAACTATCATCCTCTGCAACAGCTTTCACCTTACCATGTTCTTCGTACGGTACAACCCCCACCTCATGACACGCCTTGGTGATGCACTCAACGGCAAGGTTGATAGAAGGATGATGGGCACGACAATTCGGTACGGGAAGTAACTTGTGAGATTGTGGAAGGAAAAGCCCAATGGCCACTTCCTTCGTGTCGTCGTCGGCAGGGCGGACAGCAAGCTTGGACACGGTCCTCCATTCATAAAGTGGACCTAAATGAACAGGAAAATCAGATGATGTAATGGATTTGAAGTATTGCTTTGCAGCTTGAACTAATGGCGCTTTCATGGGGTTGGCAATGTATTTCATGGATGGATCCTTTTTGGATGGAGACTTTCCGCCGACATTCTTGACTCCCTCGACGACGGATGCTGCTGCTGATGCATCACCTGTAAATGTTTTCCCCTGTTGCTTTGCCCGTTTTTTTCGCCGGTTCCGCAGCTGTGTAGGTGTCAGGTAATTTGGATCACCCTTCTGTGGAGCTGACTTCTTCTTACTGTGTTTATTCTTCCCCATATTTTTGCGTTGTGTGCCCAAGAAGCAAGGCCAGATAGGAATAGAGGCGACCGATGAGTGTAGATTAGAGCTCTGTCTTGGTGTTGGTGAGAAACTTATGTGCCTTTTGATTGGGTGGAAGAGGATCAGCTCAGCTACGATACAAGTATACCACGAATAACGAGGTTGATGGTTGGATGTGATGGTTGATGGTTGGGATAACGTCGGGATTCCTACCAATAATGGCGGGAGCTTGGCGCGGAGAAAGAGTAGGCTTAACCAAATGACCAAAATTGGTAATCTTGGGTTTCAGAGTAGAGGGCTTCTATCGTTTTATATTGCATAGGAATACGCAGACCCAAAAGGCTTTGGTAATTTTGGCCAAGCCTATCGAAAATCCACCCAAGACCCAGCAGAACCCAGCCACACTATCCTAACACATCCAGCACGATGATGCCCCTCCAGCTCCAGCAGTGCCATCATATCAGCAACATCCCCCTTCCTTACACCCTTCATTACTGCTTGGCCCTCTCCTCATTCTTCGTGTGTTCACTCTTCGCATTCGTTCCATCCTCCGTACGTCGTTTGCCACGTGATCATGTGCTACATATCAAGTGGCGCGCGGGGGTCGTCTTGGGCGTAACGATTACGGAGATAGGGGTCTATCCATGGCTCTTTTGTCAGCATATTATGAATGGAAATGATGCCGTTATTGGTGCTGGCGGTGTGTTGTCGTCTTTTGTGTATCATCCATGGTACAGGTATCTCGGGTTTAGAATCACGCCACTGCAAGATATCCAAATAGGCATTCATGTACTGATACTTTACATCGGTTCATTAACTGATACATGGACGAAAATATATCATTACGCACGGATCCTTCACCGGGAGGAAGAAGTTAGGGCGAGGATTAATGATGGCCAATCTTCTTCTTTGCGTCTTTCTTCGCCCAATTCAAAGAAACTACCAATGGTACCCAAACTAAAATATCTTCGCCAATCACTAAATCGTACATGGATTCAACCAACTGTCCAATCCCTCAAATCCCTTCATGTCGATGAAAACCATCGATGGATGATGCTACGCAATTTATGTATAGCTCCATTGGCAGAAGAAGTGATCTTTCGTGCCTGTTTATTGCCTCCTCTCCTGGTCAGCCGCACTACCACAAGCCATGGGCCATTGTTGACACCCACCCAAGCTTCATGGATTGCACCACTATTCTTTGGAGTTGCCCACTTGCATCATTTTTATGAAAAATACCGACATTTGCCCCCTTCTCAGAGGACGAGGAAAAATATAAAAAACATGTTATTGATAGTGGCGGTACAATGGACTTACACGACGTTGTTTGGTGCATACGTGTCTCATGTGTATGTGAGAACTGCTTCGTTGAGTGGGGTGACATTAGCTCATGTTATTTGCAACTATATGGGACTGCCAGATATTAGTTTTATTAATCCAAGATCGCATCCGACATTGGAGTTGCAAGGTTATCGATGGATCATAATGATCGTGTACCCACTCGGTATAGTCTTGTTTGCAATGGGATTTGATTCAGTGCTGTTCCCAAGGGAGAGCATGCTTCCATCATTGTTGCCAAGGGGCGTATAGAGTTTTCTGCATCCTCCTAATAATGGTATGGCTAGCTTAATGGCAGACAGGAGAAATGTATTGGACGCAGGCATCAAGCCACCTTCATCACAACAAATTGTATCAGCGTCCTCCCATGATCTCCATCCAAAACCAGTTCATCCTTTAGAATTTGCCATCGGTGTTTCTTGTCACCACTATAATTCGCACAGACAGCGCCATCAAACAAATTCTTCAACTCACACCGATCCAGTACACTGGATTCCTTGGGATGGTCAAATTCCCACGTCGCTCCTTCCTCTGGTTTGCAGAAGTGACTGATAGCAACAACTGTTCCCAGTGGTAGCACAAGAGGTGGCGGCAATTGCATTTCATGTTTTGATGTTGTCGTGATTGAATCCTGGGTTATTGTTGCTGGTGGCTCGTTTAGGCCATGCGAGTTGGCAATGTAAGATAACAGCTTTCTATTGAGAAATCGAATTGCAAAGATACAGAGGATATCAGAATTTGGCACCGGTTGCGATTGTAGTTTGGATACATCCATAAAATGATCTCGCACTGACTGTAGTTTGTTCAAATTCATCAGGAATGAATCTGTGATATCCTCTACTCCACGGTTCTTCCATAACGGGGTACACCTTCTCGTACTGCCTTTATGATTGTCGATTCCGACAAAATGTACTGGCATCATGCATTGACTTTTTTCGTGTCGTTGTAGCAATGAATGCCGAAATTCCTTGCTTTCTTCCGCCAGGTAGCAAATATCCCTTCCAGCCCCACTCCCGAGATCCAGCACTAACCCGGTACCATCACTTTTGACGTCGTTGGAGTTTCCAGATTTGTTGTTGATTGATGCCTCCTCTCTCTTTTCATCAGAATACGAATTGTGTTTGTATTTATCCAATATCCTCTCTTTCAACATTGGCAAGATATAAGAACGAACCAATGGATCCGGTTTCCATAGCCTGGGAAGACTCCGGAATGGAAACTGATCTCTTCTGCTAGTATCTCCGTCGTAACTTTGAACCAATCCAATTTCACTAGCCCCATTCCATAAACTATTATCATCAACCAATACCTGCCGTACCAGCCAAGGTTTTCGTGATTGCATTGTCGATTTACTTTTGGAAGCAAAGAATAGTTCATGGATGGAGCAGTCTTCATTTTTATGGAATGATTGTATGTATTGGTGAGGTATCAGTATAGAAAATTCCACATGACGAGGAGGAAGTTCGCATGACCTTTCTCCACTCAATAATGTTGATAGAGGTAGATTGACAACGGGCACATTGTCTTGCTTGGTGCCACTTTCTGTATCACTGATCTTACCATCAGCAGTAGCTCCCATCTTGGGTAAAAATGAAAGGTGTCGCTTGTCAAAATCCTCATATGAACGAAGGTCGACAAGTGGAAGTATCTCATCATTTACCGAGCATCCATCCCAGCCTTTCAGCCATTGACATAGATCTACTATTTGGTAGCACTCGGATGGCGATGTCATGTAATTCTTCGCCGCAACTATCTCATTGTCCTCCCATTTTCTTTTGCCTATTGCGCTGCCCTCATCATTCGATGTGGCCATTTGCACTACCGCTGCGGAGTGTTTCCAACTTAAGACGAGAGGGATGGGGATGGGCAACAACCTGCAACAACAGAGATCTGTGAGGATCTGTGGTTGCTTGTTGCCCTTCTTTGGTGCCAACGAAAATTGTTCGGTTGGCGGTTGAGGTGAGGCAGGCCAAATTTGAGAGGATTATGTGCGCCGTCTGCTTGGGAATCCGTATTGTCCCTTTTTGATTGGTATCGTATTGTACAACAAGAATAAGTAAGAGCAAAATCCAAAATCCAAAGGCAAGCCGCCCGCAGACCGCAGAGAGCCGCAGAGATCGCAAGAGGTCATAAGCTCTTTCCGCCACAGAACCAATCGTACCATGCCATCAAATCTACCCGACATCGGCTCTATGAAGCTCTCCGAGCTGAAGAAAGAGCTAACAATATACGGCATAGACTCTTCCAACTTTTGCGAAAAGCCGGAATTCACATCGGCGCTCAAAAATGCGAGAGACACCTTGCCTCGACCCAGCACGACATTTCGTCCGGTTGAGCCGCCACAGCCATCGGAGGAGCAGATTAGGGCAGAGAAGGAGAAGCAGAGATCTTCGAGACCGTCGAAGAAGAGTTCTAGTTCGTCCTCTCGACGCCAGACAACAACATCGAATTCCAGCAGTAGTACTCCCGCCGCCCCAGCACCTGCACCGATACCACAGGCTGCCGCTCCGCCAGCACCACCACCTGCATCACAATCCTCCAAAACAAACATGAAAAAAGTATTGGCGTCACGTTCCCCCGTCACCGCCCTGCAGCTACTCAGAGAACATCCCTCGGAAAAGTTATTAGGAGAGCGGAACAATTCCTTCCTCCCCGGATCCCCCTTTTCCTTCGCCCTCCGTGGATCCCTACACGAGGACGATTCGGCAATAATTCGCATCCCCGATGGGGTATGTCTCAAAATTAATGCGGCAAGTGTAGAACGAAAGGGCATGGAGGGATACTTACTCCAAAAGGGTAGTATTGGCGTGTCACTTAAGATATCATCGGAGGAGAATCCACAACTCATGCCCATATGGACGTTTGACAAGGAAAAATCAAAGAGTTATACCGTGTCTGATTTGGGTATATGTGTTTGTGGTCCGAGGAAGATTCGGCTGTTGGCGTTTATGGAGATGGGATTTCGAAGTGGGGCGAGTGTGGATGTATTTGTGTTTGGAAGTGTTGGCTTGGACAAGGACAAATTTTGACTCGGGGGCATTTATTTGACAATGAGTTATGAGAATGTCTTGGCTTGGCCAGAATACACGACAATAAAACGAACAGGTTGCTTATGTTAATACCTATCATAGGTGGGTGAGCAGCCTGGGAGATTTATTGCGTCATTTTTGGGGGGTGCCAGTGTTCAATCCATCGAAGGTGTCAAGTCTTACAAAATAGGACCCCCAAATTATTTGCTGGCATCTCAATACTCTGGACGAATGACAGCCCTTGCTTTTCAGCAACATCCATGACGTCCTCTAGGTTTCGGACCCCCCACTGGGAATCTCTAGATTGCAATGATTTATCAAATTTTCTGTTGTGTTAACAACCCAACAACATGGTGGTGCCATTGATAAGCCATTTACACATGAATTAGAAATGATAAGTGTAAGTAAACTGCCAAAAGAAAATGCAAAGACTTACAAGTTCGATTCCACTGCCGTCCCTCCAACTTTGTAAGGGCCATAACATACCAACATGCCTCCCTTCCTCAGCACCTTTCCAGCACATTCCATCAATCCCAACCTAATGTAAGGTATTGGTGACATGAATTATTGAGACCAGTCTTTACTCAAAAGGAACACATTAGATATTTGAGAAGAAACAAACCCGAAAACTCACGTTGCTTCCCACGGTGCAATATGAATCATATTTATACATAATACCAAATTGAAGAAATCATGATGCTCTTCGTAATCAGCAACATTGCCTCCATTTCCACTTTGACTTAACCCCGAATCGCCCCTGTCACGATTAGGATCGCCGCATGCCGTGCCTCCAGTTGTTCCCAGTATCCATGAATTGGCAGTTAAGACCGACTTCTCCAATTGTGCTTGCTGGACACGTGCATCAATCGAGGTTCGTGCTTCGGCATCTGGATCGGAGGGATGCCATTCAATACCCAAATCTTTATTTGATGATAAAAATGAGTTGACGAAGTGTGTTGTGTGCACGCCACACCCAGCTGCCAATTCCAACACGTTTACCTTATTTCTGCCCCCATTGTTGGCAGCGTTTACCAAACGAGGAAAGACTGTGGGAGCCAATATCTGGTCATAAATAGGGCGCTTGTTACGTTCTGCGGAGGGTGATTCTAGGATTGCTGACATCATCTTTGACGCTTGGTTGCTACAGGTCCTTCTTCTCCATAGGACACAAGGGCGGTGATATGGAGTTTTGTTATGGCCAACAAATGCAGCAGTAGGGGCTCGGGGTGTCACTGGAGCGAAGGCAGAAGCAGAGGTAGCACACGTAGTGGCCCTAGCCGATAAAACAAACGCGGTCGATATGGCGAGTTGAAAGAAGGGGCGATACTTTTTGGTGCAATGAGGAGCGGAGAGTGGGAAAAATACCACCATGGCAAAAAAATCGAAATAAAGAAGGGGTTCAAGGTGGACTGGTGTCTGGTGTGCTAGAGGTAGGTACCTAGGTAGATAGAGATCGTGCGAGAGGTTTGGATTTTCCCAAATTTACTGGGATGTGAATGTACCAATTCCTACACATCATTAGAAATATAAGAAATAGAAAAAATGAGAACCCCGCGCGCCGCGCCCATGGATGAAGATCTCATGATGATGTGTGTGAGCTTGTGTTGAGTGGTACGTAAAAGAGCACCACTCCGCGATCCGCTCCGATAAGCGCGTCCATTCTATGGCCTGCTCGGAGCGGTCAATCATGGCGCTCCACCTCATTGGTCCTCATAGTAGTACCATAATCTTCCACCTAATCCGTTTCATATTATTTACCAAACCATGCCTGCCGATACCAAACCAATGTCAAGACGGACTCGTTCGTCCCAGCAAGTTCGAACTCAGTTCTTTCAAAAACTAGGCATATGCTTACATCATAAATCGCAAAACGGAGTGGCCGAACGAAGCGCCCAAAGTCTTCGATACATGCCTAGCTTCTATACGCCACTAATATATAACCAAGACGAAGAGAGTCTACGGGAGGAACAGCGACAGTCTCGGCGTTCAACGTCGCCGACTACAGTGACAGGCACAAAAGAGAAGAAGCAAGTCAAGTTCCATGAGAGTGTAAGTGTTGTTCCCATACCGATGAGGAATGCCTACTCGGACAGAATCAGAGCCAAACTGTGGGGCGATGCTGTGGAGTTATGTGGGGATGTT
Source organism: Thalassiosira hispida (assembly GCA_036939495.1). Lineage (NCBI taxonomy): Eukaryota > Bacillariophyta > Thalassiosirophyceae > Thalassiosirales > Thalassiosiraceae > Thalassiosira > Thalassiosira hispida. The sequence continues at coordinate 10,893 of JALLAU010000181.1, read as the reverse complement.
GGTAAGTTGTTGATACTTTGAACGACTTTGTTTGACCAAACTCATTTATCCTAACATATCATACTATTTCCCCTGTATATTATGTCACAGAACGCAATCATGTCGAGTTCACTGCTGAAAATGGCGACTGGCGCTGTGCCTGCCTCGAAGAAGAAATGTACATATGTGGTGTCACGGGCGAGCTTATTCATCCGGTACATGTTGAAATGAAGCAGTACGTTTTTGGTACAGGCGGCTTCCGACAACAATCATCTTTGTCATATTATGATGAGCGGCAAAGATACTTGTGAAACACAGTTCACAGTGCTCGCCAGCAAGTACGAAAGTGTCGTATAGCATGCTTGCTTTAGCCATGTTAAAGCTCAAAGTCGATGCAAGATCTTATGCTGATAGGAGCATGTCATATTCATATTGACTCTAGCGTTCTTAGTAGACTCAATTAGGATGTAGCATTAAATCATAATTGAACAGGTCTCTATTCCAAAGAATCTCTATTCCAAAGAAATGAAGGTTGTAGAAATATCACATATCGATCACTTTAGACTTGCAATCCAAAAGTGCATAGATACTTCAAAGTGGTATTGGGTACAACGAGAACACTGATAGAAAAATCTTGACAACATAATGATGAGAACCCAACACATCTCACAGCCTCTCGCAAGGAATCACACAAAATGGACTGAAAGATATCCAAATATTGCATTACAGCTCATCTAATCACCAACTCTATAACCATGAAGCTATCACTCTTGTTGCTACTCCTACCGCTTGGTAGTACGGCTGGTTTCACAGTTCCAAATCCAGCTAAAGCGACGTCTCTCGAACTTTACTTGGAAAAGCCAAAGCCAAAAAGTTATACCCCCAAAGGTTTCACTGATGGAAATTGGGCTGCTTTCAAAGGTGCCGAGAAACGCGAACAGCAAGCAAAGAAAAAGAAGCACTTCAAGTCCAGGCCTCTTGTTGACTTCCAGAAAGATTTGGAGGCTGGAAAAGTCCGGTAAGTATGTATGCCAACGCTTCAAATGATTTGTCATATTAGAACCGCAAAATTTCATTGCTCTCGTTATCTTTTGTCTACAATATGAACATACTTACTCATAACTGATCATCACGACGAAAGCCATTTGTTCCCCGTGATGTTTGCCAAGCAGCGCATCCAAAAAGGAGAGTTGCGCCCATCTGATGTTCCAGTGAGTAGTAATCTATCACAAAGTACCACCAGCTCATTCTTTGAATTGATTTATAATTTGTCATGATCTTTCACTGTCAGTATGAACAACGCCAAGGTGGAGCCAGCAATAACAAAGACGTAAATGTAGGCTACGTCCCGACAGGCATGTCCGTTCACGAGTGGCATGACCTCCAAAGAGCCGAGAAGCAGAAGCAGAAAGCCAAGAACCTTGCCGCATTTGGCCCAACATCTTTCAAATCACGTTCACTTCAGGGTGCGACAATCAAATTATATTCTTGTGACTTACCGTGCTCTACATAACTGAAGTTTTTGTTACCTCTTCTCCATGGATAGGCTTTCAAGAGGATCTCGAGAAAGGGAAAGCGCGGCACCTATTCCCAGCCATGTTCGCAAAGGAACGTGTCAAGAAAGGTCAGATCAAGGAGGAGGATATCCCATACATGCAGCGCCTAGGAAGCTGGGACGACTCTGACGTCAAAGGAGCAAAGAAAAAGGAGTGGTCAGAAACTGACAAGCAGATGCAGTCTCTACCATCATGGCTACGTCGTGGACCTCTAGCTCCCTGAGTTTCTACTTTTTAAGCGTTATAGTGTGGCTATTTGGGAGGTAGACAAAGCCTTGTATGACGAAAATAAGTCATTAGGAGAATGAGCCCTCAAGAATATATCACAGGTAAACTTGAAGATCGAAGACTTCTCGACTAAGAATGGTTCCATCTTGTTGCTTGTTGTAACTAACCTCACAGCGAGAACACACAATCTTCCACCCGTTGTGACAATGTTGAACTAATTGTATGAAGAAAATAAGCCCTTAGAGATTGAGCCTGGCCTCAAGTAACTATAGCAGGTATCATCGAACCATACTGTTAGACTTTCTCTTTTAGGCTACTAGTATAGGTAGACATTGCAGATGAGTCTACCTTTACAGGTTTTCCCCACGAAACTTATCTTCTAGGTCCTGCCGTGAGTTCCAAGTACCTTTGAAGTTCCCAAGAACATCGAGCTCAATCTGTTGCCCTAGAAACCAGGATGCATAACCCACACCTCGTGATGGGCTAACAATTCCAAGCTTGGATTCCGTCTGATTTCGTTGTTGCACGGCTTGATCCATTGCTTGAATGTATTTATCAGAATCTTCCGCAGCTACAACTTTTAGACTACGGAATTGTGCAAACATATCGATAAGCTTTGTCTTCATCCAAGAGAACACCAAAAGAGATGAGAAATTGCTGGTCTGCTAGGTACAAGTATTCGCCTAAAATCACATCCCGACTCACCATGGCATTATTGAGATCACTGAAAAGGCCAACTGCATAACGGCTGTATTTCCATTCTCCTGCCAGATCATCACCTACATCGTTGAGTATTCTTAAACGACTCTGGCTTCCATCCTGAAACCCCTCCTTGAACCGAATCTGCATCCAAGAGAAATTCAGCCAGCTTGAAAAGAGTGACAAGTTAGTTCTTTCCCCAGTAAGCGGGTCAAAACTATCAATAGAGTCAAAGCCAACAAGGATGTATCGTGTGCCTTTGTTAGTCGCGAGCCCTTCATGAAGGATTGCTGCATTTGATAGAAGCACCTCGCCAACATCTGGGTGGACGTCAATATGAGACGAATCCTCTCTGCTGTGAAATCTATGAAGATGAAACGCAATTTACGTCAGATTGCCAATCCAACATCATGGTAAGCATATATTATACCTGCAAGCTTACTGCACGTACCTAGTCCCTCCTCCCTCGAAATCATCATTCAACAACTGGGCAGCAACAGATATTAAGAGCGGTAATTCATACAACAACTTCCATTATGGTATGAAAAACAAAAACTTACCACATTGAAACTAATGTGTGAGCTATCAGTGTGCTTCCTCAGATTGGTTTGCCCATTGGTCGCATCATATCTAACTACGAAGATGTCATTGGCTCTAATTGCACCCCGGAATATGCCAAAACTTCTTTCCACAAGTGGCCCCAACCGTCCATTCAATTTGTTTGCCAGCCACGCCCTATCCTTGGGTGTAAATGGATCGCTCAGTACATTCAGATCTGTCGTAGGATGAGAGGTGTGTCTGTCCTTATTCCATCCCGATGGTTCTTTCAGCATAGAGTCCAGTTTTCTCAATTGGAGGGGAACTTCATCCTCTTCAGTTGTTATCGTCGTTGTCTCCAAATCCAACAATAATCTATTCTTTTCTTCCTTCGCGCTTTCGGCATTACGCTGAGCAGCAGCATGAGCCATATCGATTATTTGTTGACATTCTTCCTTCGTGAATAAAGGCGCCGTGATAACAGTTCGCGCAGGGAAGAGATTGTTGTCGCTACTGAATAAGATGGCGAATATAAGAATGATGCAGGTGAGAGTGAGGGCGTTGGATACCGTGGGTGAGAATTCAATTACTTCATTTTCCTGTCTACTCTCGCTTTGTAGGGGTATTGTCCGGGTAGGCTTTTTGTCTTTTTTCCCACTCCGTTTGTTGCGGCGTTTCTTGTTCGAAGATGGTTGCGTCTCATCTTTTGATGAGTGCTCCACCTTATTTGATTCCGATTCAGAATCATTATTTGATGTATTAGGCACCTTTTTCGTCGCAAGAAAATAGGGCAGCACAAAAATAAACAGAATTACCGACGCAACGATCTTGTACACAATTAGTTGTCGTTCCTTCTCATAGTCGGGAAGCTTGGCGGCGAGAAAGTCTTCTCCCGGAAACCACGAGTAGTAGGTTATTGGAATGGATGTGGCAGCAGATGACATGGGGCACGGGCAGGACGATAGCAAATGGTAGATGCTACAGATGAGTCGGGATCGAATCGAATCGGTCGGGCCGGATCGGGCGGATAGGTCTAACGGTGCGGCTAGCGGATTTGAGATCGCTAGAGGAAAGCTAGCTGTGGCAAGGAAAGCTGTGATGCTCTAGATAGCATACGCAGCTTGTGGATGTAGGTATGTGGATGGCTAGCCTGCGTACATGCGGTAGATTGGAAGCGTCATCGTGACATGCTAAAAAATGAGTGTACGATATTGTAAAGATCGTAAAACGGAGATGGCGAATCTTAACCTGAATCTTTTTGTCTTTGCTCTGAGCGGAAAGAGCAACAAATGATGTGACACCAAATCTGAATGTCTGCCACCAACGGGCTAGTTTATTCGGATATATCTAGCCGTTAATAGGGCGAGTCAAATACCTTTTTTTATGCTATCTTTCTCCCAGTATAATTATTTGTATAATCATTTCAGGTAGAAACATATTTAATAGTATCGAAAATACTAAACACAGTTATTTAATTACCTCTGATAACAGGAGAACCTCAAGTAGGTATCGTAGTAGTGCGCGCGCGTACGTGTCGCGGGTGTTTTACGATCAGGTGTCATTACCCTCCGCGATGGCGGGAAGGAAGGTCTATTTGTTCTTTGAACTTGTGGATTTTGGCAGGAAGTTGATGGCAGAAGATGTATTGTAGGTAGCAAGAAGAATCGTCCACATCATTCTAATTCTATCGTATGCATGACAACAACAGTCGATCATATTGTTCTGTATTGATCTCTTTTGGCATAAATTGTGAATGTCCAAGGCACGAAACCAATCACTATTTCCCAATACATTAAGTTAACAACAAAGTCAAAATAACCCCTTGAACAATACCTATTGATATTGACAACATGGCGTGGCGAAGTAGCGGCAGTAATAACACCGAAATGGTGGACAAGCTCAAACGTAAGCCATTGTGCCACGTTGCACTTTTGAGTCGGTCTATTTGCATTGATTATGCATTTGTTTGTTGTTCAGGCATTAGTGTTTGCAGTACCCTGTGATTTTCTACTAGCGAACCATTGGTATGCTTTGACAAACCAAAGGGATGCAAAGATATGCATTCGTGCATTCTATGTCATGCGAACCGTTGAGCGATGTGTGTTACAGAACTGAGAGCAAATCAAATGCTTTCCAATTGCATAGCAGATATTAGAATTCATATCATTGCGGATTGCGGCAGGATGCGGGTTCTATTTATTTGGTTGATTCTGTCGATGCTGCATACGTTGAAGTTGTTCACAGCAAAATCCTATCGCTGACACCTGGCATCCGTGCGTGTTTTGTATGCAAAAGCATGCAATAGACCTTTGCATTACACTCAAGCTTTTTTTTTGCATTCACCATTCCTGACTATCCTAACCATATATTGTTCTTCATCGTAACTACTCCCATTTCATAGGATTCGGGGTCATCTCCACGGATCACGTTGAGGGTGGCTTTCGGAGTGTGGACCGAAAATTCTTTGTTCCCAGGGTAAGAGTAACTACGTACCCATCCATTGTCATGCATTGTTACTTCTTCTCACCCAAACTCTGATTCAATGCATCCTTATATTCACACTCTAGGGAAACGAATCTATGGCTCACTCAGACCAGCCGCTCAAAGAGGGCAACGTTCATATCTCGGCTCCTCATATTTATGGATCAGCCATCGAGGCTTTGGATCTTACCCCCAACTCTGCCATCTCCTTTCTGAATGTTGGGAGTGGAACTGGATATGTTTCTTGCATTGCTGCTGAAATTCTTGGACCAAACTCTCTAAATTATGGTGCGTATGGCTTCCACTGAAGCATATCTCGGTGAATTTGCAATCTCATCAATTTGATTTGCATGCATCATGCCTGTATCAAATAGGTGTTGAGCTACATGATGATGTGATTGAGCATTGCAAGTCATCCATTTCTAAATGGAAGGCCAACACAGTAGAAGTAAGGAATGAAATATCTGTATTCCACTTCAGCGATAACACTGCTGATATTCAAATCATTAAAGGTAATGGTCTGAACATATTGAAGACCAAGGGGGAGAGTGTTGTCGGATTTGATCGTATTTACATTGGGGCAGCCGTCGATAAAGAGGATCTTGCGAACATTACCAAACTGCTTAGCCCCGGAGGCATCCTTGTTGGTCCAGGTATGTTTCTGTATTATGAAAATTGTTTCATATTTGAAGGCACATAACATTTTTATCTTATACCCAATCCGATATCACCCTTACTCTTCACATTAGTGGATGACGAACTTGTCAAGGTCGTGCGTGTTGGTAACATTTCTCTAGAGATGGAAGATAACCATATGGGAACCGAAGATGATGATTCGTCTTTAACTGGGTTGAATGAAGAATTCACATCTCAACTATTATCTGGTGTGAGGTTCGCGCCCCTTGTGATGAGCCCTGCTGTGAACACAGTCATCCCATCCAACGTGTGGAACCCATCTATTCAGCGTGGTTACCCATCAGAATTTAAGCGTGCAGGCATGCAGTTGTTGATGTGTTCAAACTCTCAACTTATTCAGCCACTTCCCCGAGTCCCAAGCCACGAAGAAAGGTTCAATGCTGCAGCCTTGCTGCCAAAATCAATTTGGCTCGAGATATTATCGTATACTCATAGGAAATGTGAGTCTCTCTGAGATTACTCATTAGCGTGTGGAATCTCTGTAATTTCTTACAAATTTCCATGTATTGCTGCGTCTTAACTTATCAGGGTTTGAGCCAGAGCAAAATGAGACAGACTACCTGAAGCGACGGCTCAGGGAAGAAAAAGCCAAGGCTGCGAAAGCAGAAAGGGCACGACAGGAAGCTGACCAGAGGTGCCTTTCTGCAGAAAGAGAAAGAGTGGGTAAAGCTGACACTGCAACTGACAGTTTGGTTTACAGCTCGGATCAATTGCTTTGTTATCTAATGCGTGTCGCTGCTTTCCTCGTTCCTTCAGGCTGTTTACCGGCTTCTGGCACGCCGTTGGCAGTCTCGCCTGAACGTTTTGCTTAGCCAACAAGAACGCCAAGATGAAAATGCCCGGCAGCAAGATGAGGCCGCTGAAGAATTGTCTGATCTTTTAGAACTGGCTGGAGACGCCCAGAATAATGATAATAATATGGTCCGACTTGAAAATCAATCAACCCTTTCAGGTTTGAGAGCAATGTTACAACAATTGAATGGGAGTGCCCACAACGAAGGTGAGGATAATGATTCTGATGAAGAGGCGAATGTCGCAGATGAGGAGCCAGAAGTGGAGAACATGGAAGAAGATGAGGCCAGGGAGAACCAAGATCATTCTGGTGATGATGATGACGACGATGATCTTTTAGATTTCCTGGGAGATGAAAATGAATCCGAATCTGATGACTTTGCTTCTGCAGCAGAAGATGAATCAGATGATAATGATTCTGTCATCATGGAGGATGTAGATGATGTAATCTCAAAAAGCGAACGTGCCATTGACCAGCCGCGGAGCGTATCATTGTCAAGTGACGATCTTTAAGGGACTGCGCCTGGGCATTTCCATGGTTGAAAGCTGTAACTATTTTCTGATTTAGCTGTTGCCTATTTAGCTGATGTAGATAATAAGTCTTGAATAATACCTGTTTTGACTAGATATGAACTAACATACATATCTATTACCACATGCATTTATTTCTCAAGCCACAACTCTTTTCCAATCAGTTCAAATCTACAAGCGCACTATACATTCTAAAGCATAGATAGATGCGTATTGTTCAGAAGAGATATTGTGAAAGGTAGGGGATCCTTAGGTCAACTCACTGAAGCGCCAACGAGACTAGTTTTACTATGATTGAAGCCATTTTAGACTACTGATCTGAACTAGGTTGTCACTTCATTAGTCATGTGCCAGAAAAATATCAAGAAATTCCTGGGAATTATTGGAGACAAAATGAGCTCTCTCAACCAAATAAGCAAAAGCTTTACGTGAAACCAAAACATCACACTTCGGATAAAACCCAGCGATCCGCCTCTCTTCCAGTTGTTGATATTGAGGTTGGACCCCTGAGAGTGTTGGTAGTGCAGTCGATGGGTTAGATCAGCGGGGGGGGAGATGTTTGTAGTATCATTAAACTCTGTCCAACTTTCCCATTTACTGATGTATGTAATTACATCCTATTTTGTTGCCGACATACAATGATTAACATGCATTGCTTTCAAATACTACATCACATTTTCTCAAGACCCACAATTACTGACTTGGAGTCAGACACTACCCCTAATATTCCACCCTGGGCACAGATCATTTGAATTCCAACCCTGTGAAACTCTGGGAAGTAGGAGGCCGTGCAGTCTTTCAATACTACGCAGTTTATGCCTCTGTCATTCGCCTCTCGCACAGTCGTATGGACACAGACTTCAGTCGTTACTCCGCACACAATCAGAGTGTCAATGTTGGAGTTTCTTAGGACAAGTTCAAGGTCTGTTTGATAAAACGCACCCTTTCCAGGCTTGTCAATCACAGTTTCGTCGGGAAGTGGCTCGAGCTCAGAGATAATAGCATTGCCCCATTGTCCCCGTACCATCGAGCGTCCATTTTGACACTCGGAACCGATGAGTGTACCGTCGCCAGCCTTGAGGGACGTTACATCTGAGAGATTAGATCGATGCCCCTCTCGAGTGTGAATAACGGGCAAACCAGCATTGCGGAAAGAAGACAGAACTTCCCTTGTAGGCTTGATAATGTGACGCAACTTTGATGATTCGTTGCCAAGTTTTTCACCGAAACCATTCGGCGAGACGAAATCGTTCTGGAAATCAATTAGAATCAGGCCCACCCTATCGCGATTAATCTGCAATGTCGCAGATGGCTTCACTTGAACGCAAAGTTTATTGCTGACTTGGACTTGTGTTGTAGCAGCAAGTGGTGCCGCTGGAGCAAGTTTAGGCAAAGCTTTTCCTCCCTTCCTGACACACTTTGTGACCTCTTGTGCAGATGCCCATTTAATATTGCCTTGTGATTTGAGCCTGCTCAGCACCTTCTCAAGTTCATACACATGAGCAGGGGTACCAGCAACAAAAGTATGCATGCCAAGACAAACAACACAAGGGGTTCCTGAATCACGTGATTCCTCCGCGAGCTGAGAAATATGACTTTCTAGAGCGGCGGCATATTCCCTTGGAGACAAATTTCTCGAGAGGACAAGTGAAAAATCATTCGTCTCCATGGAATATGGAAGGCAAACAAGTGACTGGCTAGGCGAGGCAGATCCAGAAGATTCATCTCCTACTAACTTGAATGGAACATCATCATCCACAAAGTCGAGAAGCGTTTCAACTCCAGCTTTGATTAATAACTTGGGAGTTAAGTTCGTGACAGAGAATCCTGGAGTGAGCCATGTCTTGGGTTCATCGCCTTGAAATGCAACCCCGAGACGCTCAAGTGAACTTGAAATGCTCTCCGCTTCTTCTGTTTCAGACAAACTCACATGACCTGCACTCGAGTTGTTAGATCCATGAGCTCCAATCTCCCAATGGTATTCCTTCTTGAATTGATGCAAAAGAGACATGACCTCGGAGTTGTCGGTCAGGTCGCTGCTTACAACCGCAGTGCATGATATACCATGCCGGTTAAACAATCTTCCTAGCCTCTTGAGACCTTGCTTGTTGCCATAATCACGCCAGCCTTGATTGGCAAGTTCAGGCTGTGTCTTGTTCAAATGCGGCTGCACGCTAGGACCGAACGTACTTGGGTTGAATGACTCGACATTAACGATGGGAACTACCCAGACTTTGTTGGCATGGGAACCACCCCAGCTACCCACTTCAACCCTGATCATTCCTTGGCCATAAGGAGCCAACGTGAGCGGCAATTGTTCTTCCAAACTGTGAATCTTGCTCTCGGAATCTGACGATGTACTTAAGAAAGTGCTTCCCCTTTGCCCTAAGTTATTAACACTTAAGCTCTTTCTTTCCACGACGAACGATAATCGTTTAAGCATACGCTTCGTAGAGCCAATAGATTCCGAGTCGAAGCCAACTTGGAAGAATCCAAGAGATGCCACAAAACTCCTTGGGTCCGGAAACCGCAACTTCTTCTCGTCCATTCGAATTTTGTAGCAATCTCCAAAGTCCATCGGGGCCGGTTCTGTCATACTCGTGAGTGCATCAACTACCTCCTTCGTATTGATGATAAACACAGTCAACTCGGGCCCCACCGACACGGGAAAGTCATGCCACGTCCCTTTCTTGATTATAATGCCACATCCAGGTGGAAGGATGTAGCCCTTCATTCGTTTAGAATCTGGCAAGCATCGTTCCTCTTCCGTCAAGTCTTCCCGGTCGTGGGTTGGTTCGCCCAAGATAAGTAGACCTGGCGCCTTCCCCACGAGCATGAAGCCTTGAGTCATTTCCATATGCCGCTCCATCCAGGAAATTGATAAGTCATCCCTCCAACTAATTGTTGCCTGTCGAACAACCGGCTGATCTTTCCAATCTGCTTTCGAAAAGTTGGCTCCTTCCCTGACAGTATCATAAAATGGGATACTACATTCTTCGGCGATGGCTTGCTCGCCGTCAGAAATCAGCCACCCAACGTGATTGGTATTCTCTGTTGTTGCCACTACAAGTTCGATGCGTTCCTCCAATGAATCGTTCTCTGGGTCGTCTATTCCGCCCATGATTCCTTCTTGGGGTGTGATATCGTAGTAGATGTGGAGTTGATAATAGGGAGTTGATGATGAGTAGCAAGCTGCAGATAGTTAGTAGTTGTGATTAGCAAGCTGATGATTTGGAAGGTTGAGCCAAGATGAGCTTTACAAGACTTGCTGAGTCCTGCGCGCGCACATTTTTTAGGTAGATCAGAAAGTTTTCACACACGCGTCTATCGTCTACCTAGCAGAGTAACCCTTCGCAGCAGAGTAACCCTTCGCAGCAGAGTAACCACCCCGGCC
>JALLAU010000180.1:0-19233 GCA_036939495.1 Thalassiosira hispida | reverse complement strand
AATGTACCAACTATTTCTTCCTTTTCTCCTCTTTTGATTTCCTTTGTATGTAGTGGTTCAGATAGTAAGATATGACTGTCTTTTTGATTGTACGAGCTGAATAACTCTTTCAAGTCTGAGCTGAATAACTCTTTCAAGTCTGAAAGCATGAGGATTGTTCGCTGTGCCAAGACGAACACTTTGCTTCTTTACAAAGCTATTATTTCATAGCACAAACGAACAAAATTGACGAGTGCGCACAGGGCTTTGAAGGATGCTGGAGTGGCCTAGAGTGAAATCCATTGTCCCCACCATCAACCGCCGCGTCTAGTCCAGGACCAGGTTCCATGACAACATTGGGCTGATGCTGTCAGTTACAGTGACGGTGGTGATGCTAGACACTGATTTGGCATCATTGTTTTGGGACTTCGTTTCTTGACAAGAATACTCTTTTTGGAAGTCGTCGCGGAAACCTTGAATGCCATCGTAAAATAATGGTCGAAGAGATTCATAATTGTCGTGGTCTTTTGAGAATATTGCCTTGTAGAAGAAGTTGGAGTGTTGTTGTCACTTGGGAATTATTTATTACATTTTGCTATCTCTGTCTGCTGTTACAAAATTCACTGAATACATCAATTATTACTAAATGTGGAAGGAATGTTCTTCTGCCAGGATTATTACCATAATAGTTTAGCTTAGCTATCTACACCCTTTTCACAAGTACTACAATGAGACGATTGATCATACCTACTGTTATCAATGCCTCGCCACTTGGTTCTCTTCTAGGCGAATCACCTATTTGCCTCCACCCAAGATCTTGTTGAATGCAGCGGAGACCTCGTCGGCGAGCTTGGAGAAATCAGGCCAAGAAGCATTTGACTCGATGGTCTTATCATCCTTGACAACATCCTTTTCGGTCAAACCATCTGCAGAGGAGAAGAAGTAATTGGGTCAGCAACGAAGCGTGCAATATCATCTTGAGCTCGAGACCTTCTTCAAAAAATGCTATCACTTACTAGGAATAGGGTCGGCAATATCAGCCTCGGCATCAGTCAAATCTGCAAAAAAGAGTGGGCGGGATGGAGGAAAACACGTTAGAGATAGTGGAAAAGACCTGGAAAAGTGCAATTATTTTCCCAAGCTTCATGTTTTGCATACACTCGACTTACCAGCAACAGAGCTGGTAACGTCAGCACCGGCAGTCAAATCTGCAGAACAAGACAAGATGTGAGAATAAGTGAACACGTTTGGTTAACGAAAGTGCAATACCAAGCTAACTTCACATTCATTCTACTCACCAGGGATATGGTGGTCGATGTCAGCATCGGCATCTCCCTCTGAACTTGCAAGGCGAATGGTGGAATGGTGAAGGATTGGCGCAGGAGCGAAGGCCGTGGCATGGGAGATGGCAGCAGCGAGGAGGGCAAGAGTAATCAAGAGACGAACCATTTTGATTGTGTTGATTGAGAGATTGGACTTCTTTTTGATTGGATAAAAGGGAAATAATGACCTCATGCCTCTCACAAGTATCGTACGATATATGTTGTTGAACCTTCTTTCCAAAGCAAAAAGCACCTCATGCCAGGAGCACCAGCAGGCTCATGTCAGGCGCCTGCCTCCCCTCTCCGACCATGGATCTTTGTCCCCCATGTCAAACCATTCCATTGCATCTTCCAACGAAAGTTTTTGTTTCCATCTTCTTGACACCTCCACCACGTTGGCACACATTGTTTCTTGGATTGGTATTCAATTGTATTACCAAAAATTAATGATTATGGAGCAATAATTGATGTGTTGTGTTCAGTTGTGACGATCTCATTTCTAATTACGACATCGTTACGACAGTGCAAGTGACAAAAAGTAGTAGATACCAAATAATATAGCAGGCTAGCTAGCCATAACTAACTAGTATCGTAGCCCCCCCATTATATTAGAAATATATAGTGTTTGATACCCTCTAGAAGTTTGAAGATAGGCATATAACCCAGACATGTATCTAGATATTTTTGGTTGAAGCTGAGATTGAAGCCACCAAACAAACCCCAGCCGCACCGCGAAAAGAGCAAAGGGAGCCGAAGGAGGCCGAAGCCACAAACCGACGCCGAAGACGAAGAGGCCCAACACCTCCACCACTGCAACCCGGCAGAAAGCTTGCTTGATAGATTGCACAGCAACTTGTGAGCCTGTTGCTTTATTTTCTGACCATATTATCGCTGCGCAGTTGGAAGACAGCTGGATACCAAAATGATGCACTATCCATTGACACAAAGAAGGTATAAGTATAAACTGCCGCTGCTGATTGGCTTCATTTTTTCATCGGCGGCGGTCGTTACCATCGACGCCTTTAGTAGTCCTTCTTTGAACATTGGCCGTGTATCCATGAGACGGGGACACCGGCTACAACTGCAGGCGCATCAACTCAGCGATGAACTTATTTCTCTTTTATCTGCTGAAAAGGACGACCAAGACGATGATAAGGTGAAAAGTGCTGTCACCTCATTGGAATCAACATTTCACTCCTCCAGCAACAATACTACTGACGAAGAAAACGATGATCCATCAAGATTTGATCCACTTATTGGGCTATACGAAGTCAAGTCGGTTCTATCAAAGAACAAAAAAGACAATCCCGTCGGTGGGAAGTGGACACGTTCCAATGGGCTAGCTCAAAAGCTGTTTCAGACGAGGGCAACTTTCCAACATTTGTTACCCTTTAATGCCACAGGACAGGTACGCTCAGAAGAGGCAGTGGCTGAGGCCATTAATATAGTTGGTCTTGACGCACTAGGCGGGCTGCTACGTGCAACGGTTATCCTTCGGGGAGATGCAGTCCCCTTGTCCTCAGAAGAACTATGCGAAATGAATACGAATAGGACAATTACGCCTCTCACAAATCTTGCAGTACGAGCATACTTTGACCCGCCGCGAATATTCTTTGGGAAGCGAACGAAGGGGAACAAATATTCGTACTTACCATTGCAAATTGGTCCAAATTCTAGTGTTGTACTGGATACAACCTATTATGATAAATTGGTGAGGATAGGAATGGGTGGAACCTCAGGGACCAGGTTCGTGTTCACATCAACTGCTGTAGAGGAAGCTAAGGAATATGAAGCCCTGTTGAAAATACCATATGCAAAGAAGAGAAAGGTGATTGGTAGTTTGGTTGGTATCATGGCTGCCAGTCTCTATGTAGCACTTGGAAGAAGTAGTGTGGGTCTCAATAAATTGGGACTCTATGCATCAAAAGCGGCCAGAGTCATTGCCAATGCAAAACTCACTGCTTCTGCTCTGAGTTTTGTCAAAAGTACGAGGCCATTGATCATAACAGGAATGAGAATCGTAGCAGGCATGACATCAGTTCTGTCGGGGATTGCAATGCTCTTAGTACTGTTTTCAAGCGGGGGTATTGAAAGGGATGGTGTGTCGAGGTCACAACAAACGCCACCTTCCCCATGAAAGAAAATATCGAACAATAGATCCTGCAATTAAGTGTACCCTGGCGAGGCATACTCGAATAATTCCTTAACGAAAGTGTTCAACAGGAAATTAAGATGCTATAATGATTATCGACTTTTCATTCGGCCAAGTAGACGGACATGTTCGCAACTCTGTTTACTCTGAGCTGCCCACCTCTTTCATCACATATGAAGATTATGTCCATAATCCTCTCTTTTTATTTGATATACAACTCAAACGCTTTCTCAGTATGCCCATTTTGACCGTCGCATCGAAGAGACGGTGCGAGCTGGGACGAGTCACTTCCACCGCTCGAGACACTCTTTCATCCGACTCGACTGATGAAGACATTATCAGTGCTTTTGATGATATCCTTGTGCCTATTGATGACTACCACTATGGGTGGCAGATGACTACCCCAACAACTTCGTTGTCATTTCTCATTCATAGTTACAGTCGTTTGGAGACGAATTCGAGCAGCATCGAGAGACATTGAGTCATCGACATCTTTGAAAACTAAATCCTTTGCCAGTTGGGACACCTATGTTGAAACCACATCATTTTGCCATTTACTGAAGCTGTTTCTGGTTACATGGATGGTGGACTGATGAAATCCAACGCTGGTTTGCTCATGTGGGGCCGTACTATCGAGATCAAAATTAGGATACATGTTGATGATTAATACCAAACGATCTTCAAGGGTTTTTGCTGTTGAGTTTGAATCAGCTCTTAACTCTCTTCAAGACACAGACGCTCTTGTTCTGGATCTTCGCATCAACTCAGAAGGGGTCGGATCAAACTGTTATTAACATCGCATCTCACTTCGTCACAGATTCGTATGTTGCTTTTACCAAACAAACTAACGGAAGTAGAGACGTCATCGAAGTAATGGTTGAGCCTAGCGAGCCAGTGTTGATAATATGCAGAAAGGGTTGTCGTTATCATCATCGAGGAAACGTACAGTGCAGCCGAGGTTGTTCCGTTGGCTATGATGAATCTGTCTCGAGTTACTCTCATCGGTCACAATATTGGCGGCTCCTATTCAGAACTCCCGAGGCTGTTCCCCAATGACTCGGTATTTTCCTTGTTTGCAGAGGTATATTTGTCGAATTATGGCGTCGATTACGATAATGTGGTAGGTATTCCTCCAGACATTCGTCCAGCGATAGAGCTCCTTCCCTTGGCGGAGAGAGAAGCTGTCATCGACGGGTGGCTACAACTTGCGGTCGAGACAGCTTCGAGTAGGAGACTATGACAACAAGCTCAGTATCTGACAAGGTTTTGCCCTCGCTTTGGCTAAATCTTGTCGTATTGGTGTGGCACTTGTATGTGTCATGAGATGGAGGACATTTTAGGGTGAGACCTTGTCAATCACGAGAAAGGCTTTGCTGCATTGGCAACATGGTCAAGGAGACAATGATCAAATACACTTTTGACATCAAGCTAATGAGGCCATGTATAAAGAATGGCAACTATACATCTAATCTCCCAAACGATCCAAGTAACGGTCACTAACAGACGCTGTAAAACCAACCCCTTTCCTAGAAACCGAATTCAACTCGTCCTCTTCTTCGCCTTCATTTTTACCCTGTCTCTTCTTTTTGCTGTTTTTATTGCCACCCTTTTTACCCTTCTTTCCGCTCTTCTTCTTGTCACTGCCCCCCAGCAATAATGATGACACATTCAACGAAAACAATTCCCTACCAGAATCCACAGCCTCCAGCTTCTCACATGCCGTCTCTTTTGTCAATAATGTCTTTGTAGCCCAAGTAGTGACATCTATTACCTCCATGAACTTTCCAGTCTCAGTTGGTATACAAACAAGGAAGCGAATTCCACCATTACTAATCTGTTCATGTTCCACTTCTGGTTGATCTGGGGAGGTAGCCCACCCTTCCCCCGGTCGGACGGGGACAAAGGTCCCTTTTGTAAACGATGTGGATAATCCAGCGACAGCTGCCTGTTTCATTGCCTTTGTACGAGTTGTTGAATTCTTGCTCCATCGCTCCCATTGTTTCTTGCTTGTGTTCCATCTTATTGTTGGAGGAATTATGTTGGATGATCCCTGGTGATCAGCATCATCCTCTGCAATAAGTGTAGGCGGTGAATATGTTTCACCTTTTTCAATCCAACATTCTTGTTGATTGCTCCATAGATGTGTATTCACTCGAAGCATTTTCTCATCTTCTCCTCTTTCTTGAGCAAGCCGTGCTGCTTTGATGGAAGGTAGATGAATTCTTTCCCAAATTTGATTTGCCTTCGCGTTGGCCTCTGAACCAAGGAGGAGAGAAAGTATATTGTAAAGGAAGAGACTCACGTATTGGCGTAGCATCCACACGACTTTTCCCAAATAAGAATGATTCGAGGAAGGTTGGTGTTGGATGTAAGGTTGAAGTGTCAGAAGAATTGACACTGAGATGGATGCATCCGCATTGAGACTATTGTCCAAATCATCATCCGCATCTTTCCCATTATTTTCCCTCTCATCACTTTTATTATCACCATCCTGTCCTTCTTGAATGGTTCCAATCACAATATCCACGGCTTCATCTGGATCAACACCCACAGCAATTGCGTGTGCTTTCAACATGGTTATATCCTCCTCTGTCAATTCGGATTTCTTGCACATATCCGCGACCAAGTCATCCCACCTCCTTTTCCAATCCAACTCCTCGCAAAATTCTTTTTCCAGTGTTCGATCTACAGCCTGTTCCACGCGATCCAACATTTCATTCAAAATATTTGGTTCGAGATTAGAGCGCAGGCTATTCTTGGGTAGATGCATATTTTTTTCGATGGTGCGATGGAGCCAGTCCTCGGATTGATAATTGCATTCGTACTGTCGCAAAATCTTGGTCATTGTCTCTTCGAGACGTGGTAGATCAATGTTCACATCCTTCTTCTTCTTTGTCTGCTCGTTATTTGCAGGCGTTGATTTGTTTATTGTTATTGTTGTTGTTGTTGATGATGATGTGTTCTCGGCATCGGCAGTGGCAGTTATTGGCGTGGGATTGGGATCAGCGTCGGTGTCGCCGACGTCGTCATTATCGTTATCGGGCTCAGCGGTGCCGTCGACGTCACCATCATTACCATCGGGCAATTCAGATTCAGGCGGACCAAGGAGGAGGTCATCGTCATCATAATCATAACGTCGAGACTTCTTATTTTTCTTACCCATGGTAACTGTATTATCACTAGCACTAGACAGACAGGTGTGTGTATAAAATTCTTTGCCAAGCTCACTATCGTAGCTTGAGAGACGCGCGTGGCGGGAGTATTTGCTTGGTAGTGTTCCTGGAAGCTCCTGCTGGCTAAAGTATGCTGAAATAAACTTACACGTGGAAGTACGTGACGTCACAACCTGGTATGTTTTTCACGCAGGAATACGTGGAGTCTTTTTTTGTAAATGACTTTGTAAATATGCCAAAGTGGCTTTGTAAATTAGCCTAAATTAGCCCAGCCCTAGAGAGGAACCTTAGGACTTAGGATCGGCCCAACAACTAAACGATGATGGACTTCCCAAGCGTACCCCTTGCAATCCTCGGTCTCTTCGACGGCAGCAAACTCGCCCTCCTCGTCACCCTCGCGTGTTTGCTCGCTCCGCCGCTCTACTACCTCTACCGCTACAGAAGCTCCATCAAAAAGCGACTAAAGGAGATAGAAAAGAACCTATCTCTCGTCAAGGTTGTGCGTAACAAGAATGCGAACATCGAGAAAAATAGGGTGATATGCATGGAACTTGACCCAGCGTTCATCAAAGAAAATCCTGATTGGAAAATGATGAGCTTTGGCGAATACCTAAGTCAGTTAGAACCGGCAGAGCAATCCGGATTCAATCACCTGTTCTTGCAAAAGGAGCTAGAGATTACAATTGGAAAATTCCTACTCGATACATTGGGCAAAACATATGGCGCTGCAATTCTCCCTATATTGGGGGCGGGTAGCGTCGCTGGTTCTATTGCTGGGATCTCGAATAATATTTCAAAGTTCCTAGCCAAGTGCATACTGTCGGATGATAAGGAGGCTGGTGATGCCTTTGATCCCATGTCTTTTGATATGTCTTTGATGGAGGTGGTATCATTTGTAAATTTGTACCAAAAGGTTGCCACCCCAGGTGATGATGGACTTACCCCGTTGGAATATTTGAGTCGAGGAGAGAATGCCTTTGGGGACCTTTCGTATGACATGGATGATGGAGAGTTTCCCAATACGTTTGATTTGAGTGATTTTGAGAAATACGTCAAAATGATGGAGGAGCGCATTCTTGAAAAGGAGGGGAAGTATGATCCAAACGATAGGAGTTTCCCAGCTCCGACACTGATCAATGAACGGCTTTTACCTGGTTTGCATCTTGGGAAGGGAGATTTGAAGTATACTCACACCAAGAGAGAAGGTATTGAACATCGACTGATTTGCGTTTTGTTGAATAAGCTGAGTTACAATTACTACAAGATTTCGCTAGGAGGAAGCAAAGTGGAGGATTGTTTCAAGGTGGTATCTAATGGGAAGCAGTGTTTGTTCCCTGAAGATTTGATTCAGGCGTTGGTGGATTGCGGCCACACCGTAGAGGTCTGCCCGCGTGTCATCCTGACAAACTTTGGTGTGCAGCTATGTTTGAAGGAAGATGATGGCTCCTTCACGCACATCCCTACTGCTGTATTATTGAGAACGGGTATTGAAAGGACTGCCGATAGGAAAGCAGCCTACTTTGCTGCGCCACATGGTGGTATGGATGTCAACATTTCTGGTCCTCTCATTGGCAAGGGCTCGCGTCCAGCTTGGCTTCAGTTCTATGTTTCCATTGGAGGACTATGCTGCTTTCACCCAGATGAAGATCAGGATGCTCCATGGGCAGCAAAGTGAGTTTGTTGCGTGTGTCTATATGAATAACTGCTTACTGCATCAACATTTGTTGTGTAGGAATGTGACATATACCAATTTTCTTGTCAAAATACTCACCAATGTCTCATATTATCTCCTGCATATACCTTTATCTTTAATCATAATATCTAGGACATCACTTACAGATGTCTACTCCCACCATGATGCCATCAGGGCAATCAGGATGTGTGCCATCGTGTCGATCACATTCAATCGCATAGCTACAGAGTTCAACTTACCATTCGGAGGTTATGGAATTCTTGGTATGTGTAACGACTCGGCTACCCTGATCGATTTCGCGCTCCGAGGCGAGACAAATGCCTACCCATTATTGTCGACAGGTAGGTATCTCAATCACATTGTTGCTTACCTCATAAAGATGAAGAATGAGTTGAGCGAAAAATCAGCTGATGGCACTAATCTTCAGCCTGCCCTGGATGACATCCTGTGTCTAATCAAGTCAACAAGCCATCTGCCGAGTGATTTGCATATTTCGCCGGCTACATTAATTGGGACGTCGGCAAGGTATTCAGCATCCTATGGTGTGCCTGTCTTTCAAAGTACTGCAGATGCAAAAGCTGTACTGCGAGAAATGGCGGATATGGCAAGAGAGTTCTTGGAATGAAAATCAAGATGAAGTTATTTTAGTTGAGATTGCGTAAGGTATGTGTCGAGATATCGTTTATCTTAGTTATCATATGAATTCAACATGTAAATAGGTACAGAAATGAGATGGGTCAGTCTTTGAAACTCACACCGCCAGCTTTGGATGCCCGTTTCGCAGAATTGCCAATATGCTCTTGGGCTGCATCATCACTTGTTGTTAATTTTCTTTTCTTCGTCTTGTGTTTCTGTGTTGGTCTGATGAGCTTAGCATTCTTGAGCAGTGTGTGAAGCTTTGCATGCTTCTCTTTCGGGTCAGACATTACGTCATTTGATGCTTGATGGCCAGTATTCAATCGATTCATTACTTCCTCAATGCTATCTTTGGCGGTTAGCTGTTCGACAAAAACAGAGCCAGTTGAACCCATGCGGTAGGCTCTTGCAACAACCTGTGCCTCGAGAGATTTGTCGTATATTGATTCTACTCAAGGGCAGGAGTGGTAATGAAAATTAGGACGGACATTCATAATTGTGTGAGGGGGGTAGAAAAATGTGTGAAAGTTGACTCGACCGGTGGAGATCAGGATTAGTTTAGTCAACAAAATAGGCGAAAAATAACTTACCCAAGAAGAAAATATGAGTCACAAACGACAAGTCAAGCCCAACACTCCCTTGCTTTGACAGGAGCATGACAAAGCACTCAGGTTGATGAATGAATTTCTGCAACTCTTGTGACCTTGTTCCAGCATATGAGTAATCAGCCACACAAGCGCCCTGGAAGAGTATTATGGTGCATTACACACAAAGAGAGTGAGAATGCACATATGAACCTGAAATATTTGTGCGTGCACAGATAGAACAAAACCTTACCCCGAATCTACGTATCAGGCGATCCCCAAAATATTCGTATATCGTCCGAAACTGAGAGAAAACAATGGCTTTCAAAGGTCTATGTGTTGTATGGTTGCTTCCACGCTTTGCAAACAACCTTGCAGCCATTGGTGATACGTTGCATTCCCCACTGCAGCCATCAGTAAAATCCTTGTTTCGAAGCTGCAGAAGCTTGTTTATGACATATTTTGACTTTGATGCATAGTCAGGGCACTTTTCTGCGGATTTTAAGCAGACTGAGCATTGCTGCTCGCTATTCATAAAGTTACAGTCAAAATGCTCTTCCCTGCAAATCTTGCACTTCCCATCTCTATGAAGGGAGGAGTAGATGCAAGATTCACCCCTTTTATGCCTTTGCGCTGCATGTGTATTAGTTGAGGCATTCGCTTCAATTTCTTCTACTTCATCAATTTCGATGGCACGCCCTGGTCCTGTAGAATCTGCTAATGCCCTTTTCAAGGCGTGTTGTTTCTCTCGCTCTTTCTTCTCCTCCTGCAAGTTGAGACAAAACTGGTTATCCAATCCGGGTTGAAGGCGCTGAAAGTCATCAACATCAAATGACTTTTCACAAATAGGACATGATATGGTTTTGTTGTCCATGCACTCTGTGCAGACTAAATGGCCACAAGGTATGACAAAGAGAGTTTGAAGCTGAACACCACAGCAATGACACCCTGACAATTCAGCAGCTTGAGCTCGATGGATAAAATTGTTTACGACCTGAACCTTTACGTCATCAAGATTGTGACATTTGCGACAGATATCTAATGTCTCAGCCCAATGTTTATTCAGTATTTGTGGCAACTGTAATAATTCAGGAAAAATATTTAGATGAATGCCAATAATACACCTTAATTGAGCAACAATAAAGCTCTACTTACGATTTGAACGCCGCCACAACAAGCTACTCTCAAGTTTGTAAGTGCCTCTGAAGCATATCGAGACTGCCTGGGGTTGAGGAGAGAATCTTGCCATCCGCTAGTCTTCCCCTCCATTGAGGTCGTGATGATATTGGTCCTTATCGCCGACACGATAGTATTATACTGGGGGGAAATAAAAAGAGGTGTATGCTTAAAATAATATCCAGGGTTTGTCAATGTAAATGCATTCACATCACTCACTGTAGTAGTCTCCGGCTGACTCAACTCAATGCATGCTGAAAAATATGAAGGTGGGGGTATTTCCACCAAATCTGCTTTTGTGTGCCTCACCATGAAAAAGGATAGCAAATGCTTGAGTCGAAAGAAAGATGCTACATTTCCAACTTTCCATCCTGAGGCGATGAGGCAATTCCAGACTTTCTCTCTGCCTAGAAATTTGTTGAAATATTCGTGTTTCAAGAAGTTGGCCAGATAATAGAGATTTCTCAACCCGTTTTGAGTAGCTACTTGTTGGGTTGGGGTTCCAGTCATTGCCCATGTCTACGACGATATGTACAAAGGTTGGTGTAGATGAGGTATAAGTTGCAATTAGATACTCAGCTGATCAATTCATGGTAAAAAAAGGTGACTCTCACCCGTTGGGCAGCAAGCCAGCTAGCGAATTGGATTAAATTGTTTGTACTTTTGCCCATCGCGTGGCCTTCATCCACGATGACTCTAAGCACATGGAAATGTGAAGCGTTGTCAGATACTTAGTATATCCCCTGGTCATATGCAAGGGGTGCTCTCAAAATTGCATACAGCTCACCTTAACCAAGAAACCTTCAGCAATGGACTCGCTGCAGGTGCATCGTCCCCCCAGTAGATGCCACCCTTCTTAGATGCTCTTATCTCTTGCTCCACAGAGCCATTCTTCCATTCTGCTGTAAATCGGTTGTACGATGTGAGGACAATGGGGAAACGTGCAAGCACAGATGGCGGAGGCAACGCTCTTGAACCGTCATCGATAAATATAAGAGGGTCTGCAATGTTCGTCAAATCAAATGATTTATTTGCATCGGACTTATGGATGTTTCGTTTTGATGTGTGATAGTAGATTGGTGGCGAATGAGAACCATTGCGTGAGATATAGCTGAAATCGATGTGCAGAATCATCTGCTCTTCCCAGTGGCTGAGTAATGAATTTGGAACAACGAGCAACGTAGATGATGACGGCACCAACGGTTCCTGAAGTTCTGCCCTTTTCCTTGCTTCAAAAGCATCAACCAATGATCTTGCACTGGGATCTTTCGCCATTCGCGTTATCGATTTCGCCGCAGTATTAATGTTTTCGCTTTTGAATTCATTTAGCAACTCGTCAAAGTTCTTGCTCAGCCTCTCTGCGGCTCGGTATACATCATGATGTGGTGGGTAATATGTCATTGCATTCGAGAAGCACAACCTAATCTCTGCCTCAAACTCTTTGAAGTCCCTGCAATCACTCTTGTTATACTTGTTTCGTATGTCTTGAAAACAAATGGGAGTTTTTATCACTTCCATGTAGTCAGGAACTTGATCCAAAAACTCATCAATTGGTGGTACAAACCATTCCGATGCTCTGTCTGAATTAATAAGGCGAGTGATTAGCTTCAGTAGTGCAGGCTTCCGTACATGGTCAGTGAGGAATGACGAGTACCAATAGGAATAGAACAAACTTTCGTCACTTCCAGCTTCGTCAGCTTCCACTGCAGCCTTAGTGCTGAGCCCAAAAGAGCGTAGAATAAGTGATATGACGGTGATTGTTTTGCCAAGTCCGGGGTCATCACATAGCAGCCCCCCTCTGGCACAACGCGTCTTTCTTTGTGTTTCGCCATCAGGAGATGCACGTGTCTTTCTTAGTGGTGCACAAGCTTGCGTTTCGCAATCTGAAGAAAATTTTGACCCTGATTCTGAATCAAATCGAAGTGTCCCATGTACATGGCCATTGGGACGTGGACTCAAGAGTACGGTTGCTCCTCCGGTAACAGCTCGGTGCAAGTCACCCCCACATACCGCTTCGCCCTCGTGAAGAAAATTATTTGATGAAAAAGATGTATTTTCATTTCTGCAAAGTACATCATCCTCGGTGGTGCACCGACGCTCTCTCATCTCCATCCATTCCAAACTTCTGATTTGGTGGTGAAATAGCTTCAGCTTCAGGCCCGGCACGACAGCACGAAGTGATCTATGCATTTTGCGATTGCATACGCGGAGTGCGTGGAGGGACTGAGCACGTAGATATGGTGCAATTGAAGTTGCGATTAAATCTTCAGGTATATCCATAAATCCCACTGGTTTTGATGAGCATGCCTCCATTTTTGTGTCACTGTTGGCGCAAACCAAAGGCTCTCTGTCACACAAGCGATGAGATGCCCTGCTCTTCGTGTTATGCTCCTTTTCGACATGATTGAAGTGTTTGCTTGCGCCACTAATTCGATCATACAATTCCTCTACATTCAACAAATCTGGGAAGAAAGGCTTGCCAGATGTAGTGTGATCATGATGTTCATCTGATAAGTCCATCGTATTCCGATCAGAGCGAGCTTTCTGTTGTATCTGTTCCATCTTTGTGTCAAGATGACTCCAATCACACCTAATGATAGATCCAATCAGCTGATGTCCCGAGGAAAGCATTTTCGTTTTGACACTACTTTTTGATTTGGATTTTTTCTTTTGCAGGTGATTTTGATTCTCTCCCAATGGTATATCATTTGGATTGTTACTGTGCTGATGCAACGGAAGTGAAAATGTTACCAATAATGAGGCTTTCATCCTCAACAATCCTCTGCATGGTTTTTCATCCGTATCCGATTCCCTTTTGTTGTTGTGTGACACATCTTCCCAAAACATTATTTTCACACTCTCCATCCTAAGATGTCTCAGATGAAGGCTGTCATCCCCCCCTAATTCTGATAATTGTTGTTGGAACTGATCAGCCTGTGTATTTATTTCAATTGCCAATCCTGCCAAGAGAGATGCGTCAGACCTTCTTTTGGGTGAAGCTGAGGAATCACTGTTTAGTGAAGAGCTATCAATGGTAATTTCAGATAGGAGGCCATTAAATGGAATGATTTCAGTGGCACTTTTCCAAGAAAGAACGTTTCCTGTTGATTTTTCATCCCTGGAGACACAACATGGCTGAAGCACCAAATCGCGGCCATCATTATCGGGTATTTCAGGCAATCCTTTCCCCTCAATTGAAACGGCAGGTTGAAGATCCACATTGTACCAAAAGGGAGACGCTGACGACGCAGCAGAACAATCCACATCAGATGTTGTTGATGTTGATGCCAATCTCATGCCATCGCGCACAGCCGTGGCTGGAACGAGGACTTGACATTCTTCGAGTAGGGCGTAGCCGACTTCCTGTCGGTGAAATTGTTCGGTCATTGTGATTTGTGATTTCAGTGGACGTGCTACGCGCTCCTGATGACACCCTATCAACTAGCAAGAGGAGAGAGCCGAATACGCCGCCGAGGGCGAGGAGGGTGGATGGAATGTGGATGTGGGCGAGCGACACGAAAATGATAATAGGTTGGTGAGCGAACGGCGAACACCTCAAAATGATGCAGAATTAACTGGACACTTTGTCTTTACTTTGCACTCTTTTGGAAATTATTCCAAGTAATTGTATTGCACCAAGTTAGTGCAAATATTTATCTGTGTGTATATTGCACTCAAACAAATACTCATCGTTTTATTATCATTTATGTCATAGAATTACAATAACAATAATGTAACGAGGAAAGAGGACACCAAAAACAAAATGAATATCATCGATAAATTGAAAGAGAAGCCAGATTGGGCAGTTGCATCTCGCTCTCCGTCATCTATGGATATTTCTTTGTCCTAGTCTCCAACCTACCCGAGAACGAACTGTTCTCAGAGAAGAAACTGCTCTTTGGGTTCTGCGTTTGGGGATCTCCCGAGGAGCCGTCTGAAGAATCTGGGTGCGAGAATTCTCCAACCAATTCTCATAAAATAGCCTTCATTATTGACATGGTCATGACTTGCCTTGTGGGTGTGTTCTATTTCAAACACAACGATAAAGCCATCAGGAGGGGAAATTATCTATTAACGTACATTGCAAGTGGCTTCATCATCTTCGCACACGGATTTTTGCACTGGTTCCTACAACAAACGAATGTGAAGGAAATTTTTGGTCTGGATATTACAGTTGATTGTTACAACAAAGATCTTGTTTCGGGTGACAACAACTTGACAAAGTATGGATTCATCATATTCGGGGGGTTTTCATTCACCCTTGGCCTCATCATTCTCTCCTTTGGTTTTGGGGGTTTGAAGAACTTGACCACGAATATCATTTACAGCGCCATCTTCGCTTCGATAGTTGTAAATGTCATCAGGAGACAGGTGGACAACTGATCTTGCCTGGGTTGTTTGTGGTCGTACATCCTCTTTCTTGTATAACTGGATTATTCTCAAACGAACGAGCATTTTCACCAACTGTCGCTAAGTTATTCATCGTCTGCACCGCTGTGGGGATCTTTGAGCTCTCTTCGTGCAGCAATGTGCTGAGGCCCATAGGTGGACACCTTTGGTATGATGTTACACTCCACGCGGCTGTTCTGGCTTCTTTACCATACTTTTGGTCTAATGATGTCAAGGGGAAGAACAATTAAACTGTGTCAAAATCATTGTGGATGTGGTTGACTATTTGATGCTCAACACTGATATTTGTTGCTTCTCATGTATAACAAACGGAGAATAGTTTTGCCAGAGCTACCACAGAAGCGAATCAATCTACTGTTAGTCCAGCGAAACCAATCTTCTTGCTTTGTTGTGACAAAAGAACTTTTGTCACAATGTTGGCTTGTTTGTCTACAGCATTTAAGGCACATGGGTGGAACTTATTCCTGCGAATGTGCAATACATAGTGACAGTGCAAACATAAGATAAGACAAGCGCAAATGTAATCTGCCGGTGCAAACTTGATATGAATAAATCATCTGGAAAAAGTTGATCGGGGATAGATACTTATCGTACCGTTTTACGCAGTTGATGACTCCGTTGGCGAGACAGACGATCAGCAATTTCAAGTGTTTGTTTCTTCATGGCGAACAAGCAAATCTATCTTCTAGAGTCTAGAACAAAAGGGAAAAGACAAGAGGTGAGTACGATATCGTATCAATGAGCCATAAGAGATCTCGCAATGAGTTGCAAGTTGCAACCTTCCCTGTCCCTCCATTACGATATCATTTCTCTTTTCTGACCTACAATAGCTTGATCATTCGTGTCAATCTCTGGTTTGATTGGCTCTTGCTTCTTGCTTTTACGATACGATAGCTTCTTGGTTTCTGACAAAAAATGTTGGATGTGGATTTTGGCGGGAAAGGATTTGGGAAGATGGCGTGGTTGGCGGGAACGCGAAGGGAAGAGAACAACATGGAAAAGCAAGAGCCACGCGCAAATGAACGACGACGAAGGCTTCGATAACACTCTCAGATCGAGGTAGTGCTCCGCTCGTCATCTCATAATTCATATTTGTCGCATTATTGAGAAGGCAAATTGATACGAGTTGTAAGCATTGGGGCGCTACAGTTATCATGTTCCAACATATGAAGAAAGAGGAGGAGAAGGAGCGGCTGGTCGCCACCAGTAGCAGTAGTGATAGTGATGATGGGGAGGCCAGCAAGATCAACAAGCCGAGCCGATCAAATGCAGGTCCTACACCCTACCATCGCAGGTCATCATATTTTCCTCAGAATACGAAACAACGCCTCAAATGGCTCATCTATGACAACGATGGATCATTCAACGGATGGTTTGATTGGTTGCCTCTGTGGATGCGTGTAGGCTATTGGAGCCCATTTGTTATGCTCTCGCTAGCGTTCTTCTACACAGCCATCTTCCTGTTCAAACCTCAACCGCTGGAGTTTCCGCCAACTGTTCTACGCAATATGGATAACGAGGGAAACAACGATGATCACTATTATCAGTTCATGGGAATGCCGAAAGAAACTATCATCGATCTCTCCATTTTCATTTGGGGTATAGTTGTCGTGATTCATGCAAGATTAACATTGGGAAGTATCGGTGCATTCCCAATTTCGTTTACGGGATGGTCTTGGATATTACTCACGTCACGTGCAGGACTTGAATTCATGGCATGGGTTTTAGCAACACACAATAAGAATTCCACTCTGGCAGTCAAGTTTGCAACGATTGGATCATCCATCCGTCTTGTTACCATCACCAATGCCTGCGTTGTTTGTACCCTATGGAATTGTATTTTCCTTCCCCTCATTTACTTCAAATCCATCCCTGCTGGAGAAAAGCGAAGGTAAGAGTGTAGATTTTAGATTGTCCATCGTCTATACATATTTCATAGTCTTTGTTTTCTATGCCATTATTTGCTTCTTACTAAACTTCTCTTTTCATATTTCTATTTCGCTACTCTGTTCCAATACCAATACTACCAGGAATTTTCTCAAGTTCAATTTTGGATTCTTCATGACGAATATCCATATACTCAACCTTCCATTGGCATTTGTCAATATCCTCAGTGGTAGTCGTGTGAGATTATTCACTATGTCAGGTAAGAGTATAGATTGTAGATTGTCGTCGCATATGCATATCGATGTTTGCATAATATGATATTATAATATCTTTGTTTTCCGTGCCTGTGTTTCTTACTGAACTTCTCCTTCCAACTTTCTATATTGCTTCTCTACTCCTTCTATCCTCTAAAGATTTGTGGGTAGCTTACCTGGTGGTCCTTATCTATTCCATTGTCTATTTTTTTGTGATGGATCGTGTTGGGATGCATTTCTATCCCATTTTCAATCCTCGGACTGCTTTCTCAGTGGTGTCGATCGTGGGTGTACTTGGTCTGTACTACTTTCTCTTTCTCAAATGGAATGAATACCTGACACTACATGCTGAGCTTTGATGCGTATTGTTTGGCATTGCATAGAAGTAGCATAGCGACAACATTGTTATAATTTGTTATTGTTTGAATTGATTTGGACTCTTACCTACCTATTTGTGGAAGTATTATAAAAATAGACTGCCTTTTTCACACTGGCTGAGAGATTTGTATCATGATCCGTAGTACTAAGACCGTTGCCTGCTGGACCCATCTTGCTGCCCGCCCTCGCACTTGATTATCAACAGGAATACCTCCCGATATCGAACTCCTCATTCTCGTTGATGGTCAACATTTTTGCAGCTCTTCTGCTCGACCTCGATGTGCGCCTACTGAGGAATGACGGACTCCTACGTGATGACGATGATGCCGATACATGTCTCGGTTTCCTGCTGCGGCCACGAGGACCAACAATCTGCTCGCTCTTTGGCCTGTCAGAAATCCCGATTCGAGGCTCATCGCTAGAACTTTTATCCACGTCCTTGCTTCGTCGTGATTGCTTCCACCATGATGGTTTAACAATGAAGCCTACGAGTTGCTGCGATGGCTCCGTCGAAAAAGTTGAGTCGCATGGAGGCGAAGTTCGGTCCTTAGCTTCAGTAACTTGTGGCTCATCCGTGAGCTCGAAATAATCGCCTCTTCGACGAACCATTTTGATCTTGAGATGTTACCCAGCTCTGCTCTTGATCACTTGGTTATTGATACATCAAAGCGTTGGTGGGGAGACTACTGAACCACTAGGTATGCAAGCTTGCCTAGCGACTCACCCTCTCCAATTATTGTTTTGGCGGTTGGCGTGTAGAACTTCACATGAAATGCTCCAGGTAAGCTATCTAGGTATTGCAAAACACATGTTTCCTTTGGATCGTTACTATTATTTGAATGCATTCGAACCCTGGTACATATTGTACGAACCGGTAGAACCTCGTGTGAACATCATACTCAACAATATCGTACACGAGCGGACATTTTTGAAGAGGACACTAGAGGACACAAAAAAACATCTCATCATTACATTTGTACTCCCGTCATCTCATATCGTACTCGCGGCCCCACAGCTGTCCTTGACGCTGCAGAGCGCTGAAGTCCTAATTGTTATTTACTCAAATTCGCATTGAAGCAGTGAAATTCATCATTTTGAAGAAGTGAAATTATATTGGACGATAAGTATGGAATTGACTGTCAAGTAATAAGTAGTATTTACAATCTTCCTTGGGCTTGAAATGCGTTGTTTCAAGGGGAAAATAGTTTATGGAGAGTTTCGGGCTTAAATAAGAAATAAGTAACATTACAATATGTTCCAACTATCAAGGCAAGTTGCAATGTTGCACATCAACAATAATACCAACGAAGCATCAGAGAAGGAAGATGTCGAAGTCAAAAGTCTCACAAAGCAAGTGGAAGCCGCCGATCACAAGGTGGCAAAGTCCAGTCCTCGAAGTGAGGCATTGATGAAAGAAGCCGAGCAGTACAAGGTTGAAAGGCAGCGATACCAGGGCATAGAATCAGATATGAAAATTAGTCAATTGCGGAACGAATGCGCGGTCGATAGACACGAGATCGGAGTTTGGAAGCCAATACGAGAAATAGAAACCGATCCTGAGAAGAACATGCCTTTCAAAATTGACCAAA
>JALLAU010000179.1:0-19294 GCA_036939495.1 Thalassiosira hispida | reverse complement strand
TACACAGTGATCGGTATCACACCATTTCCCGGTCTCGACATCCTCCCATCCTTTCCTCTTGAGGTATCGATTTCGTCTCATCAAATATTCCACGTCGCCATCATCCCATCTGAAACCATCGGCATCCTCAAAGCTCTGTCCTTCCGTAAGCTTAAGATAGTCACTCAGCTTCTTGTAGTTGCGGAAGCCCATTCCCTTGTTTTCCATGACAATCTGGTTCAAGCGATGTTGTGACCAGGTTTTTCCAGCAGAATCCACATTACTTCCATCAGGCTTCTGGATCTGCCCGTCCTTCCTACGTGTGTGTGTCCGAAAAGTGATTACTCCAGATTCTTTGTTGATGTTTCTTCCTATACTAATCTTCCTCGCATACTGATTTCTTGTGTTGGGAATGGTAATCTTCTTGTACTCGTCTCGGTAATCCTCTTCATTTTCAGAGTTGGCATTGTTGTTGGAATTTCCTACCTTCATGTTCCTCACTGCCATCGTGTCAATCAACTGGGGTTCGGTCGTATTACAAAAGAGTTCAATCACGTAGTGTCCATCCGTAGTAATTACACGTTCAAAATCATCTGCATCAAACCCCTACCACTTCCAATGCAGTTTTGAGCGATCAATATCACCTCTAACCACGTCCAAATCTTGTACTCGTCCCCTTTGCCAGGGAAAACGCCTCCCTTGCTTTCAACTAGACAAGTGATGATGTCGTTGAAGTAGACAATGATATTGACGGATGTGAGCCAGGTGAGATTGGCGAATCGACGAGTTGCATTGAATTCATCATTGTTCTCCTCGAGACCAGCTGCAACCGCTATTTTTGTGGCATGCGCGTTTGCAGAGGCCTTCAACTTATCCAAACCATCTGTGGCATCATTGTATTGTTCGATGAACACTTTCAAATCCATGCCGCCAAGGATATCGCAGACAGAGACACCCAACGACTCAGCATGCATCTTCAGTACTCGATCAGTCTTAATGAGCGCAATCTCTCGTGCACGCTCAACTGTGAAATCACCGAAGCGTCCAGGAAATACTCGGCCGTCCTTCATCGAGACGCCGGCGACTGTTTGAGCGGCAAGGCAAAGATGAAAATGATCAGGAATCCTTTTCTTCTGCCGTTGCCTTCGCGGCGCTTTCGGAAAGATCCTTCTCAGTTCTAGCCGCCTCATTTCTTTTTTCATCGTAAAGTAGTATTCAGCAGACTCTTTTAGTGACTTGGTCAGATCAGCTACTGCAACTTTTTCGGCAGGTGGCTGTTTCAACATGATTTCAGTCATTGGCGCTGTCTATCACCTTATCAAAAGGATGAGTGTCAAGACAAATAGCTGCCAAGGGTGATTTTTTAGGGTCTTTGGATAATTGAATAACAAAGATGTCTAATTTCTATTACATTTTGATCACTCGTATCCCTAAAACCTATATAACAAATGCAAAGACCATCCCCCAATTATCAACGGGAGTAATGGGCTCCTCCTACACACAGTTTGACATGCAAGTATTGTACTGGTTCCCAGAGCAGTACGGACTGCCGTTGGAGTCCTCATAGTGGCATCCCGATTCGGCACAGATTCCCAGCATATAAGAGTTTGCCCATCCTCCAGTATCACCTACGACAGGAAAACAACAAAGCGTCTCGTCGCACGATGCAGTAGACGAAGTCCAAGCTGCGTCATCTACCAACAACCCAGGAAGTTCCAAGGCAGCAAAGTGAGCCATATTATTGTCCGGACTTCTAATTTCAGGGAATGAAATCTTGTACTCATAGAACGGTGTTGTATTCTCATAAAACCTAACTTCCATGAAATACATATTCTCGTCTCCAGCCTCGTAAGTTGAAATAATCCCAAGGGCTGTAGGATTCCTGTCAAATTCCGAAATCCACTACAGAATAAAAGTAGAAGCAGATGAGAAAATTGAGGCATTGATAAGTGTGTAATTAGCTCAAACGATAATCAGAACATATCAACTTTCTCATAACTCACTGGGAGGTTCCCATCGGATATGAGGGTCCAATCATCCTGATACACTGAATTGTCAAATCTTCCTCCAGCGATTAGTGCGGTTGAATAAATATCTTGATTGGATCCTCCGTGACAAGGGTGCATCCAGAACCAACCAGTGTAGTAGTCGTAGTTGTAATCAATACAGTTGCCTTGGTCGCGGGCCACGAACCGTTCCCCATCTTTGTAGAATTTTTGATATACTGTATTACTGTGAGTTTGATAATTCAAATCACTCTCGCAAGTGACAAACCTAATCCAAGTGTTGCGGGTGTCAAGGCAATACCCAGGATAAGCCTGTGTCCTGATTTCCTCGAGCTCAGTCAGGTAGAACAGTTGGTCAGTCCTTGCTGGATCACAAACGTCCAATATAACCCAATAACTTTGAATTGTCCAGCATCTCTCTTCGTTATTATACCTCGTCTTCAAATGGGCCCCGGGCTTGGACCGTCCCTCGATGCGATATTTGACAGGATCAGCATTGGGACCATTGTTGGCAGTATAAATGCGAATACCCTGGACCACAGTCATTCTATCATGCTGAGTCGGTGTGATTCTCAATCCTTCGCAGGAAAAATTAGTAAGAGTGACATGGATAGATGTGAGATTGTGATATGCACTGGATCGAAAAAAAAATGATGGACAAATTCACACACTCACCTGGAGCAACATTCCACGTTGAATCATCTGCATACATTTCAAACTTGTGCGTGTTCCCATTCAATGCATTCTTGTGAAAGGTACTACTGGTGTAGCCATGGAACACTTGATTGTCCAAGTTATTAAGAAACAAATTGTTGAGGTAGTCACCAGGAAAATCGAGAGTGGGAAGGCTCTGTATTTCGCCAAGCATACCAACAACCTCGATTTCGGCAAACTGCAATGTAGTTGATGTAGGTTTCCTGGTAGCGGTCCAAGTAATCTTATACTCTGCATATTCACCCAGTGTAGTTGGATCATCCTCGCAGTCGGGCACATCACAATACTCCCATCGCACATTTGCTTTGGAATTGTAGATAAGAGGGAATAGTGAGATAGATCAGTAAGAAAGTGCCAAGGACAAAAAATATGCAAACTAGTACTTGAGGAAAACTCACGGTCCGTTGTGTAACACCAGGCACCACCTATGGAACAGTATATTGTGATTTGTGAGAAAAAAATTGCCAAGCACAGAAAATGCAAAGATGTGCATGGGAAAACTCACCAGGCTCGTTGTCTGGGTTACGGCAAAAGTTGTGCGCACCCAATGATTCGGTATAGGGGTAGCAGGTAAAGGCTGAACTACCAATGCTACTCTTCACTGGGCCAGATCCAAGTGGACGCACCATCTCGAAGATGGGACAGGTGCCATCAGCCATTGCGGGCGAGAGGAAAAAGCCATAGTTGCCATACTTAGGCAGACGATTGGCAACCACCGAGAACTGTGTGCCAGCATCAGTCCCCTGGACCTTGCAGGTGGTACCATGACAGTCTTTCTGGAGGATTGAGGCGTCATGTTTCCACTCAGAAGGTGTCCCAAAATCATTTCCAATACCATGCGAGTCATCATCATTTTTAGATGCTCCACTGAGAGTCCCCCTGACGTTGCCAACATCTGTGAGAACAACTCGCACACCATTGTTAGCATAAACCCAATTGAAAGCGAGATTGTTGCCGGCACCCTCAGATGCAAGGATAGGGTCGGTATCAATGTCGGCAACTCCATCCGTGATGGTGCGTTGGACAGGGCCATTGGACGTCACAACCTGGCGGGATCCAGACGTGGAGCTGAAGTAGTCGTCAAATTTCAAGGTAGGATCCGACATCTTCCACACCTTGACTCCGTCGAGAGTACCAACATCGTCATGACGCGTAATCGCCAAGCAATCGAATGGCTGTTGCCAGGCTGAAAAATCCTTGTAATCCTTGCTCAGAGATTCGGCCTCGGAACCATGGTTGGAAGTTCCAGTCCAAATGTCAGATGCGTCTACCAGGGAAGCAGAAAAGGTGTGTGCATAAATATTAGAGAAATATATGCGTGTTGGTTAGCACGCATGGTCGTAACTTACATCCAGCATCATTTCCGTCAGAAGGGTTGATGTTGAGGGCAAGGGTCCAGCTCGTCGAATCTTCCGCCGGCAAGAAATCTTTGAAAACCAAATTACTCTTCTCATTCCTCACGACACCAGAAGGAAGCTGGCCAGCAGAGGGTAAGGTTCCAGCATCATAGGAACAATAACATTTACCTAGTTCAAAGTTTGTGTTGAGTCCTAGCTGGTCATTGAACCCTGGCAGGCTCTCACAAAAGTCAAAACAGCTTGTAACTGTCGCCCCATCCCACCCAGTCAAAGTGTTCACATTAGAATAAAAATTGCCCGAAGCATCAGCGCACCCACCAGGCAATGGGTCCCAAGCACCAGGCAATGGGTCCCAAAGTTCTTCATGGATCTGGGCGCAACTATCCGAGGTCCAACTCAATTCACTACCAAATTGAAAGCAAAAAGGAGTTGGTATGAATTAGAATGAACTGAGGTGCACATGAGATGAATATATAATGGTCAACTCACGTATCGGATTCACATCCTTTGCCGCAACATATACCAGAGTCGATTTCAGCCGAGGAACAAAGACGCCGACCAGTGAGTGCACAGCGATCTGTTGCTTCTTGAAAAGAAAATAAACCTACAGCACATTCTGGTCGTTCACATGTAACACCTGGCGTGCCGGTGGTTTCAGACATGGCAAACTTGAAGCTACCACGATTGATTTTGCTGCCATCATAATTAGAAGATTCTAAAGTGATCCCCCATGACTTGCCTGCCTCGAGATTGAGAGTAATGGAGCCAGATGCGACGCCACCGCAACTTCCAGATCCTTGAGCAATGAAGCGCATCAATGTGGAGTCCTCCATGTACAAACCTCCCTTTTTAGCATTACTCCATGAATGACAGTAATTCCATACATATTCGAGATTGACTTGAGCTGTGATTGGTGATACACCGACGTATTTCATCTCGTTAGTACCACCACCGCAGTAGTTCTGTATGTCGTATTCGAGGTTGATGCTTCCGTCTGTTTCGGATTTATCAACAACCGAGATGAGATTTGTTCCCCCAGTGGAGGAGCTACTGCAACGTACGATTTCTTGAGTGCCACCAAATTCGATCAGAAGACTTTTGATCACAGCATTGACATCGGATTCGGTCGGCTGGTCGCCTTCGGAGCCGCTGCAGCAGCTGTAAGTTTTCAATGCAGTGTCCCTTGAGCAGGTGGCATCAAGAACATCCCCATTGGTGGAACACCCATCAACTGCAGAGTGAGACTGCATACCAAGTTCAACATCAGAGACCATCAACCCTGTTCCTGGATATTGATCAGACGTCCTAGTGTGACTATGTGGTGATTGAGTCGCCCAGGATTGACATGTGAGACCGCTAGTTGTGGAGGTCATGTTGCCGCGGTAGTCGTTTTGGAGGGAATCAGGTGACCCACAGGTCTCGTAATCATGGTTGTAGAAAGATACCTCAGTGTATTCTCCGTCACCGCTTTCGTATTCCGATGAAATGCCAAGATTCAGAATATTGTTCCGGGGAAAGGTGGATGCAGTCTTCCAGGGCAAATCGCCAGAACTGATTTGGACCCACTCACTGCCTGCGTTTACACGGCCTTCGAATATGTAGCTCGTCTAAGATAAGACAATGAGCGAGGTGTAGTGTATGAGCAACAGGACCACTCAAAATGAAGCAACAAAATATGGTAGCGAAACAAAACTTACCACGTCGCAATTTGGGCAATTGTTTGATGAATACACACGCAGACCTTCCGCTATCGATGCACGGTTGTGTGAAGGTATGATCACAAGTCCGGTCGGCTCCCCAAGCAGTTCAGTACGGTCACACCAAAATTTGTTTGTTGATTCATCCACGGCCTTATTGCCAGGGGCGGAATTGGCTTCAACGCATCCAAAGGTAGTCACAGTAGAACCGACGTCGAAGATTGACGAGACAGCTTCTGTACTTTCCCATGATGGAACCTCGCCCTTGGCATAGCATGAACCAGTAACACCACCTGACTCACAGTTGCTAGCTTGGTCGCACTGCAACTTTGTGATTGCGTCACTGGAACAATCCCTTGTTAATCGAATATTAGATACATTTGCGGATGCCACATCTTGCTGCCTGTTTGAATGGGCGCAGACAGCGATTCCAATAAAATAACCATTGGATGAAATGTCGTTCATTGATCTCTGGTATCCATATTGATACCATGGATCATGTGCCAAGAGTTCGGTGGGCTTGTAGAAAGCCGTCAAAACGTTTCCTTGCTTCACTACCCGAAGCCAAACAGACGAATAGCCGCTGTATGTGCCGGTATGTTCGGTCTGACAGCCAGAGCATGTACGGACTTGATTTGCAATCCCAACAGCATGTGTCTTGTACATTGAGTAGTGCGCTGAGTAAGAACTCAATGATTGACGGACCATTATTCCAACTTTTGCCCATGAGTCGCTAGCACTAAATCCTTCGACGAGAGCAGTAAACGTGGCATCACCCGAAGTCTCTAGATACATATAGTGAAAAGCATCAGAAGTATGCTGCATCACAATGGAGGAGAATGAGGATGATGAGAAAAATATTATCAAAACCAAAACATTGGTACACTTGCAAAAACCAAAATCTTACCCAAATGTCACTTCCACTCCCTTGAACCTGATAGAGTCCCGCCCAATCAGTTTCAAAGGATGCGCCAGCAGCACCCACATAACCAACATCAGCGCTCATAAAATCCTCTTCAAAGACATGGCGGGAAGTCGGAACGGGTGTAGGTTCAAATGAAATGGATGGTACATGAGAGATGGAGGGTGCCAAAGACGGAGCTTGTGTCATGCTGGGAGGGTCACTCGGAAGACCAGACGGTTTGATAGAGACTGATGGTGGAATAGACGGTTCAACGGTGATTGATGGCGTCAAGGAGGGCATTTGAGATGGCAAATCAGATGGCGCTCCAGAAGTACTCGGAGAACTCGTTGGTTCTGCTGAAGTTGAGGGCTGCATGGATGGTGTTGTAGACGGAGCTTCACTCTGGGGCAATGCTCCCTGAATAACAAAGTCTGCAAAACAACGGCATGAGGTGTGAAACATAATTTTGGTACCAAGAATTGTTGTAAGAGTGCTGTTTCAGCCTTCACTCACCTGATGCTGTCGCTGAGGCAGCTTTCGAAATTGCCTTGACTTTTTCTATATCTACCTGATCGGCTGGAATTACTCCATCAAAGTTAAGAACAGCAAAGCCGTTGACATCGTACATCCCTGGGACGATTTCGGAGTTCACAATGCTCTGATCTGCAATATAACAACGTGCCTTCGAACGGTCAAAACTCAACTGCCGGGATGTAGTTCTCATCGCCAATTTGCAGATTTGTTTCTGCTCTCCGCCGGTCAACATACGAATTTCTGGTACTTGGAATGTGATGGGAGTTGTATGAGTGGCACCTAATGAAAGTGATGAAGATCAAAAAGTGAGCAGTGCGACATGTGAGTGAGCTTAATAACACATCATAACTTTTGAATCACCTCCGCAACCATTCAAAGATTGCTGTCCAGTCTCGAAGAGGTCATAGTCCGTGAAGAGGTTACATCCAAAGTTCTGTGAATTTGGCCTAAGTAATACAGAGAAGAAAAAGCTGTTGAGACGATTGCGATCCGTGTCAAAAAGAATCCTTCTAACAATGAATAACTTACAGCACATACTAAACAAATCGGATGGGGCAAGAAACAGTTTTGTTGAGAGGCAGAAGAAGATTAATTACAAATAGAAGACGACAACAACGACCAAGACCAAAATAATAATTCTTACGTCAATTTCATCCTGGTCTGTGATTCCCATCCATTGCGTGAGTCCATAGAACAAGGCATCCCACGAAGTAGTGGGCAACAACCTTCCTCTTCCAATGTTGGTAGGATCAGATTCAGCAAATGACTTGGGATATTCTCCCATAATTTTGCCCCCTTTAACATCGCCACCGAACATAAAGTAGTTTCCGCCCCATGCGTGATCAGAACCTGCATTGGAGTTTGGTGTGATTGTTCTACCGAATTCACTTCCTTGCACAACCGTGACGCTGTTTTCGAGACCCTGTGCCTTCATCTCTGCCCAAAAGGTTCTCACAGCATGGTTCAGACTAGGCAGTTTGTTTTCCATTACTGTGGCTACTTTGAAGTGAGCATCATACCCTGAAATGTGATAGTTGGTGGGGGCGATGGGGGGGGATACGCAAAGATGAAGGTGAGAAACACGCATCAGCGCGAAACACGCATCAGCGCTCAACACGGTCAAGTCTAGATAGTATATACTTTTTCAGACTCACCACCCATCTCGCAGTAGAAAACATCGCGGTTGATGCCATCGCCACGCTCATTCCTAACAGTGATCATTTTTGCGATCAACTCCAGCTGACTTGTAATCCCTCCAATATTTTTGTCTGACGGCTTTGGAAATTGTGTAACGAGACTAGAACGACGCAGGGTATCCACCAGAGCATCCGTTTCTGATTGAAGAATACGCAGGAAGGTGATGAAAAATACACCATAAAAGACATAAAAGAATGGCAGAGAGCAAGGTTGTATTCACACTCACTGTTCCAGATGTCAGCGAACGTTTGCGAATAGGCATTACCAAATACTCCCGAGTTGTCGTCAGTCTCAGCATGAAGCTGTTCCAAATATTCCCGCAACTGCTGGTCATCTCCTTTTAGGAAATTTCGGTCAAACACTCTCGGCAACCCCTCAGTAGACATGACATCAGCAAGACGCTGAAATTGTGCAGTACCATGACATAGAAATATCAGTTAAACTGCAATGCCAGATAGAATGGTAGGAACGATAAGAGAGATACAAATCGACTTACCCCAGTTGTAGGGCTGCCATCTATCATGGGGGCTCTTGCGTTGACAGCAGTGGCCCCTACCGCATGTCCATGCGTCTCTAGGATGTCAAGCATGCGACCTAGGACTCCAGGGCCTTCGCCCTCGCGGAATGCATCGACCACATGAGACTCGAGCTTCATAGTGTGGTGGGAGAAAAGATCAGTCCTGGTTTCAGTCAACCAATTGTCTTTGGTCACAGGCTTGTGGAGATGGCTGGTGCGGGAAAATATGTAACATGCATGCAAGATGAGTTACTTGTGAACGAGTAAAGACCACAAGAAGATATGAATTGATAACTTACCCCATATTGGCGAAGAACAACCCTTTCGTTTTTGTTGAAAGACAAAAGATGGCATATCAATGTTGTGTGGATGAGAATATAAGATCAAACAACATAAGAAATAAACTCGATTGAAAATCACTCGCCTTTGCCTTCATTGAATATGTCTCTATAGGCAGGCAGAAGCGAGGTTACTCCAAGCGTACCACACCCATCGATCCCAGCAGATGATCCATCGATGTTGTTTATTTTGTCTTCCGAGAGACCAATGCCGGCTCCCCTCCCTCTTGCTATCCAGTACTCATTGTACAAGGAGCAGCCAGAAGCGCCAGGGGTAAGAATGTTGAATGAGTCTGCTCCACCAGCTAAATTGATGTACACTATTGCTTTATAAGGTGAAGTGGATTTGGCGGCTGGTGGTGTAATCGATCTTGGGGATCCAGTTTTGCGCACTGTGGAGGTACGTAAAATGAAAATGAGTGAATCTTGGTGAGAGCCCAAAATATGTTTGCAGGTACATATCAAACTGAAAAACTTACACATATTACTCGTGTGAAACTCCGGTGCTGCGGTCATGAGTTTCAAGAGAACTCTGTCAGCATGTTCAATGCCATAATCTTGAGCAAAGTAGGCATGCGCATCCTAAAATTGATGATGACAATTCTGTTAGAGACAGGAAGTATTGTATCGTGTACCAAGCTAAGATTCCATCAAACTCACCAATATCACTTGCTTATTCTCTGCACTCAAACGTCCTGCATTCAGCATTGTGTCAAGTTCGTCAATCTTACTGGATGCGCTTGTGGCGTTGCTTGTTTGATATGGAAAAGTGAAAAAGCCCATGGAGGTTGAGTAATCACCAACTTCAGGGAGCCTTAGCAAGCTGGCCGCGAAACCACCATCGGCATTGGCAAGGCCGTAGTTGACAAAACTAAAAAGTCCATTAGTCTGTTGGTAGGCAATTCAGAGGTAAAAGAAAGTGATGATGTGAGCAATGCGAGTCAATGTTATAACTTTTTGGAGAGCGCAGAAATATGATTGCCACTTACGAATCCAACAACCGAACTCATCGACACTGTTCCACACATAAAGAAATGCAAGGAGTGTCTTAGTTTCATAAATTCAATCACATGCCTAGTCAAATCATATATAAGAGAAGAAACTCACTAAGTTCGGATTCGGGCGATACCAACTCGGAATTTTGTAATGCTCCGGGAGGAGAATAGTCACTCGCAAAGAAGCTGAACTGATCGGGAGGATCAAATACCATTTGTCCCATTTTGAAGGCCATGTCGTCAAATAAACCATGGCGAAACTTGACATTGGGACGGCGTTTGAAGGAAAGACTTCTCATTAATTGGAGCAACTTCAAGAGCGGCTCGCGGATATTACCGCTCACGGGGTCGACATCAACCACAGGAGATAGAGACTCGGGATCAAGAGTGATAGCCGCCACAACGGCTTTGAGATTCCCATATTTTTGATTTCCAAAGGTCTGGCTTCCACTTGTGAAGGAGCCGCTGATGAAGGCCTTTGTCACTCGCTGGACAAACCCGGGCGACGGATTACTAATTCCATGATACTGAATAAGCTTCTTGCAGATAAAGGGTGCAGAACTTGGATTCCTAATCAAATTTGTCAAGAATGCGTCAACTTTGGGGGTTACAGTAAAATACATAGCAGGAAGAAATGTGTGTTAGTGAGAAAGCAAATAAAAGCAGCAGAGGCCACAAGTTCATTTGTCAAGCACAACCATGATAGTTATCACATACCCTCATACTCCGCATCTCTGAGTTCCACCTTGACAAGGTTCATAAATGATGGGGGATTTCTTATCTGGTAGAAAGTGCCAATTGTCACGGTCGACAGCATGTTTTTCAAGTAGACAACGTCCCCGTATTCGTCTTTCACCTTGAAAATCGTTGATGTGGAGCCAATACCGCTAGAATCGGAAGACACATAAGCCTCGACGTCATCTGAAGATTCGACAAGACTATATGTAACATTTCCATTGGAGAAGGTATCCGGATCAATCGCCCCAATCGGCAATGACAGAGCCTCTTCTCTCGAGGGAAGTGAGTTGTACACAGGATCCTCGTTTAGCGTCACAGGACACAAGCAGGCATCGTCGTTGGTAGCGGAACACACTCCACCCCCACAAGTGTTGTCCATGCTAGGATATCGCTCAACAAATGTCATGGGATCCTTCTCCCAAATCACAGAGAAGAAGTTGACAGTATTGATGGGATCCACGAACGGCACGCTTTGTGAAACATTGAATAACGATAGTACAGAGGAAGGTTAGAAAAAGAAATACGGACACCAACAGCAGCAAAACAATTTAGTATACATACGTGTTGTCGTCGAACCAGGGATTAGTTTCAGGTTCATGGATGATAGCACTAGATAAAAGGTGCAATTGAGGGTTACATTGAAGGTGAGTGGGGAAAGGTCTACACAAAAGTAAAATGTGTAACGGAATCTCAACCTCGAGCAGAAAAACTCACATCATTCCGTCACCCTTAACTTTCACAGACAAAGTACAGTCCGCATCTGTCCAAAAGAAGGTATTCTGCGAGGGGTACGGGTAGTTGTAAACAGGACGGATATTGACAAGGGGGTTATCTGCCTTCATGGCGACGGGGTCGCACACAGTACCATTGTCTGCAGTACATTGGTCCAAGTTCGTGGCAAGCTATCAGATTGTACATATGGAGTAAATCAAAATGTTATGGATAAGAAATGAGGCAGTGTGAGCAATGCATCATAGGGGAAAGTCATTATTAAAAAAGACATCTGACGCACGGTGACCCTCTCGCCGTGGTATTCGAAATCATAATTGTATTCTGACCGATGTGCCTGTGTGCGCATGTGAGGAAAAAAGTTTGATATAAGACAAAAGGTACAACACAGGGGGGTGAGTGATGAATGACACGAAAAAAATGAACTCAGGAAAACAAACACAACACACTCACCGCTCCAACATTGCAGCAACTGCGCGCAGCCACGGCAGTCCGTGGATCAGCACACATGGCGTGTGTATGCCTACGGCCCACTTGACGGACCCACTGTGAAAATCCGGTGATAACCTTCTTGGGAGTAGGATAGAATGATAAATCGACACATGGTTGACGAATGTATTCGTAGAATGCGCCAGGTTTCACTTGGACCACTTCCAAATCGTCGATACGGCACTCCTTGCCATAACACGCAAGATTAGTATCAAGCGTGATAGTGTTGGCGTAGTTACAATCGCCGTTGTCGTCGGGATTACAAAGGGCTTGGTAAAGTCCGGACCCGGGCGCAAGCACGAACCTCTTGATGGATTCATCGCTATCCCAATGAGCAGGGTTGTAATGCACCCTTGGCAAACTCGAGCTTCCCCTAAATCTAAACATGGCACCCATCTTGAGGAAGTGATACTGGGGTAAGTCAACACAAAGGGGGTATCGGTCACCGATCCAGTTTCCATCCACGGAGGCTTTAGGGAAAAAGTCATGCTTGTCAACCTCTATGCGCAACGGGTCTTGACGGGACTTCTCAGAACGGAAGAGTTCCTCGACATTGCCGCGGCGGGCCGTGAATGTGAATCCCGTCATGATGCGGGCATTGTTCATAATGGCAACGTTTGTGTACACTTCTTGAACACGTCCAAAGTCATCGCGCAATTCTGTACCATCGGGATTGAGCTTGTGCATTCCTTTGAGAAAACAAAATTTAGTATTATGTGATGAGTGATGAGTCTATTGACATTGATTGTTGGGCTTGCTACTTCATAATTGTTGTCGGCGATCTTACCTGTAGTGTAGAGCTGCATAATCTCACGACCACTGTCAACAAAGAAGAAGTTTGCACAGCGGCATTAGGACATTGTGAGATGTGAGCAACGTTATGAAAACAATACCAAAATACCCAGAATCCGCAAACTTACTAATTTTCGTCGGGATAGACTAGGACACCGGACGTATCCCAAGAGAGACGCGTCGAGGAACTCTCGGCGAAACTGAACTGTTCACCCATCTTCGGTGAATATGTCAATTCCTTGAGGATGTCAAAGTAAGATCCAAAGCAATGGCGGATAAAGATATCATAGGTGTAAAGATTTGACTCAGTGTTGTCGGGGTTGGAGGCGGCACCTATAATATTGCATTGAAAGTTCAATTGCAAAGAATGAGGAGTTCAGAGAAATTCACAAAGGAAAAAAACAATCAAAAGTGGACGATACACACAAATCTCATCAACTCACCAACATTGAGAAGCTCGTACAGACTCCAAGCCATTCGCTGGCACAACTGGTCCTCTCCCTCTAAAACATTCATGGCCCACACTGTAGCCTTCTGCTTTGAGTCTGAGTGGGGGGAGCAAGGGGAGCGCAAAATTAAGGTTGAGTAACAATGGTCAAAACAGAGGGTCGACATTAATCTAGAGAGCAGGGGAAAAGAAACTTACAATCTCCGTACGAGTCCATGCATCCAATACACGCCAAATCACGATGGATAACGTCAAAGTAATCATCAAGCATAGGATCTGGTGCAACCTCGTTGGGCGAACCGCAAACCAATGTACCACCGTTACGATTCGTGGCAATATTGTTGGCTAAGGTCATCCTAGCTATATCCGTTGCGAGTGCACTCAAGATCGTGGCATCGGTATTCAATTTCACCTGATCAGCTAGCTGGTCAAGGATAATGGAATCGCCGAATCTGGCACCTTGGTTCACTCGGCTGGTCGAGGCGTAGGAGTACCGCTCCACGGCATGGACCGTTCCGTAAGAATCCTTGAGTTCCTGGAAGAACGACATGGAAAGGTTTGTGGGATATTGCATTATCCCAGTGGTGGTCCAGCTGTAGATGTCGATTTCGTCCGTGGTGTTTACGGGGAGCTGAGCTGCGTAGTTCGTGAAGTCGAAGATGGACCTGTGAACGGAAGTAGATGGAAGTGGAATGGACATGAAAGTTTAGAAGAAAAGCTCAAAAAAGCACCAAAGAAACAGAAAAAGTCTCAAAGCTGTGTCAGGCAACAACAACTTACATGTAATCAGGATGCATGTTCTCCCAACATCCCTCTTCCGTCATGACCAACATACCGTACTGATCATAATCAATCTCATCACAACCGTCTAGATATGCAAACAGATATGCCAAACAAACGTGTTAGTGAATAAATGGCTAGGGTGCACATCAACAATCCAACACATGTCGACAAAAACAATACTCACCCTCGGCTTTATCATTCCAAAGGTAAACATCCCTGAGATACGGGTTCTCGTCATTACTCGTTTCCAACGCGTGTGCCCACGCGGCATTGGATTTGTTCGTCATCGTATTGGTACA
This sequence comes from Thalassiosira hispida, assembly GCA_036939495.1. Taxonomy (NCBI): domain Eukaryota; phylum Bacillariophyta; class Thalassiosirophyceae; order Thalassiosirales; family Thalassiosiraceae; genus Thalassiosira; species Thalassiosira hispida. The sequence continues at coordinate 4,777 of JALLAU010000179.1, read as the reverse complement.
CTCGCTTTCGTTAAGGTCTGGACGCGGCATCCACCGGCTCACAGGGTTTTCAGGTACGCACGGCAACACAGTGTCGTTGTGGTTGATGACGCTGTCGTCCCAACGTAGGTTGTCAACAGCGTAGATGTACCGGCTGTTGTCGATCCCCGTTTCGAGGTAACTGGCGCGGGTGGCATTGTGAAAGTTGGCCAAGGTCTCCGCATCGAATACGACAACGAGCTGAACATCCACGAGGGTGTTGGTGGAATCCAAATATTCCTTGACGCATACATTCTCCTCATACGAGAGGACACAATGGTCTTGATTCAAAAAGTTGGGCTGCTCGTTACTGCAAAGGGCAACGTTGTGATCGTTGAACACGAAATACTCATCGTTCCAGGGGTACTTGATGGTCTTCAGGCCCTCGCGTTGCGCACGGAGCGTGGATCGGAGTACGGAATTGCCGCCACCGTCGGACACGGGATTCTCGAGGGTGTTACCGTGTAAAATCAAACGGCTATCAAACAGAGCGAACGATCCATCGGGCAAGTGGGCAAAGACGGGCTTGTCGGGGACAAATCTTGAGGGAATGTCATTTGGATTGCTGTGGTCTGCACCACGGTAATCGTTATCGTACGGACTTGGAAAGCTTGCGCACTTGTCGTCTTGAACAGGAGTCTCGAGGAGCCAATCGCCGCCAAACGTTTGATTGACGTTGATGGGGATTATGGATGTGGAGTTGGTATCGGATAGGTCAAGGACGTGCAGTTCTGTCTGGTTGATAAAGTTGGGATCAAGGTCGACGGTCGGGTTGCCGTGACGGATGGGTTGGCATTTTTTATCGATAAAAAAGTTCATTCGGTTGGGGAACTGTATAATATGGTATATGAGATGGAACGAGGTAATGAATGGTGTTAGCCTGATGTAAGTCAATAGTTACAAAGTCAAGGTAAGTGAGTCTTGACATCAAAACAACTCACCGAAGGAGCCATACGTCCCTCCACCTCATCCACCTCACAGAGCTGATACTCGGTATTACCCTCCATATCCAACACTTCGCCAGTCTTATCAATCTGGAACGGAGCTTTCAAAACAGTCCTGACTTCACCGGCATAACGGACGACGTAACCAATATGCTGCTGGACCAGGTTGGTCGGTCCCGCACTGGGCGCCAAACTCATACTCGGGGCATCCGTGTAGGTATCACCAAGGTCTTCGAAACCCATAATGGCAAGTTCACCATCGGGATCCATATCCCTCGTGGTCAGCTGAAACAGAAGAAAGTCCGGCCTGCCACTCCACTCTGTCCAATTACCAAACATTTCAAATTCTTCGGTAACGATCTCTTGCCATCCTCCATCGCCGCGATGGATGGTTCTTTTTAGAGGACTTACGAAAAAGTTACACGCCTTCCTACCACACACTCCATTCTTGAGATCATCGTTCAAAAACTTCAAACGGATCATGATACGCACATCTACGCTGGCCATGTTGGACAACTTGGCCATGAAGCTAAACTGATACTTCGTCAGGGGTTTGGCAGTGGCGAGAACATCCTGATTCAATCTCTTGCCCCTCGTCATGATCATGACATCCTTCTTGAGATCCTCATCCCTGCGTAAGGTTGTGGCAACGGAGGAATACTTCCAATACTGATGATCGAGAGCGAAATTATTATTCGTGAAGAATCCGCTTCGGGGTACTCCCACGTTCGCCAACTCTGGAATCTTGTTCATTTTCACGTCGTCCAAGTACCAATACGCCGCCGAGCCCATGAGGCGGAAACGAATATGGTAATGGTTACACTTGGCGGGCGTGAGCACTTCATCCTTGAAAGTCCAATCGTCTCCCACCTTGAACGTGGTCTCGACGGTAGTCCATTCATTGGCGTTGGCGATAAGGGTACGAGAGACCATGTAGGAATCATCCTTGGGGGTCCCCCATTTCCTCGGCTTGGACACGTCGTAATGTCCGGTGTAAATCTGAAACACCTTGTTCGCCGCCGCAACCTTCACCTTGAGACGAACGCGGATCGTATCCCCGTATTGGATGGGGTCCGTGACGCGTTGTACTCCGCACGCCGGACCGATGGGACGGAATAGGAAACACTTCTTGTTGCCGCCGTACTTGAGGGAATAGCTTCCAGAGTAGACGTTCTCCGGTTCGACGGCTGCGGAGATTCGTGTACGGGGGCACTTGCCCAACCATTGCCCACTGATGCGACGTTCGTCTTCTTCCATATCGCCAATGACCAAGAGGTTTGTACGGGTTGGAGCAGAACTCAGGGACTGATGCGTGGGTTTTGGATATAAAGATGGGATGGTAGAAAACATTAAGGAGTGTTTTTAGACGGGGTCGTGGGCACCATGGAAAAATGACACATGATATGCACAAGACACATATGAAACTAGAATGCGAAAGAAAACTCACTGGTAACAAACTAAGCGTAGGAGCAATCGTAGGATTCCGAATACCCGGAGCAGGAGCCGCGGAAGGACCTGACGACGAGGAAGGCGAGGAAGATGGCTGGGAGGACGTGGAGGAAGTCGCATTCGTACCATTACCAGCCGCCGCACTCGCACCCCCCGCCACAACATCCTCGGCAGGGGCCCAGTACTCGACCTTCTGAACGGTAATACGATGTCCCCTCTGGACCTGAAAATTAGGACCCAACTCTGAAGTCCCCCACGTCAGAGCTTGGGAGTTCTGCACGTCAAAGTTCGTAAAGGCGAATTTGCGCCAGCGCGAATGGGCTTCGCAGGGGTGCGGGCCGGATTCGCCGATGCGGTACGTTTCCTCCTTGCGGGGGTTGAGACGACGGCGCCAGTAGGCACGGAGGGAGGTGAATTCCCCCGTGGAGAAGGAGGAGGCGTTCATTTGGGAGACTACCCAATTTAGTTGGAGTTGGGACATTGCCTCGGAGTGGGTTCGGATGATGGTGCTGGTAGTGCTAGTAGTGCTGTTGGTGCTGGTACTGTTGGTGCTGGTACTGTTGGTGCTGGTGCTGTTGGTACTGTTGCCATAATCTTGAAAGGTTATAACATCTTCTTGTTGAAGGGCCAGATAAGTAGCTTCGAGAGCATTCAACTCGTCTTCGGTAGGGCCAAACGTCTTCGAGCGAAGGGATTTGATTTTGGGGGGGAAGGAGAACAAGAGAAATACATGCGTGTTTGAGTACATGAGGATATGTTAAAGACGTGGCATCACATCATCATGCGCAATAAAATCATCAAACCACAATAATGGATAACACTTACATTCTTCTGCAAAAATCTCGACAGCTCATTCCTCACCGTCAAGGATCGTTGATAATACGTCAAGAAATACGGAACATTGATAAGATCAGTAGCAGTCGGATCCTTGGCATTCATCACGGAAGACGTCGGAAGCGTAACCTCGCACAGATACTCCCCCTCCGCAAAATTAGTCCCCGTATTCCCCGCATAGCCGCAAACGTAATCGAGCACCCTGCTCGCCTTGCCGGGAGGGCGGTTCCAATCGCCAACGGTCCCTCCCTTGATTTCGCTGTAGTTCCCCGGATTAAAGACTTCGGCGGGAACGGCGGGCAGCGACCGGCCCAGGGGGACGTAGAATCCCTTCTTGGCGGCCTTGTCTTCGATGGGGAGGGACCAGCGATGCAGCACGCACATGGCATCGTCCAATCCCGAAATGGTGGTTCGGTTATTATCGGGAGGCTGGATGGGCTTGAGGAGGATGGTCTGCTCGTCATTGGTGGTGTCAACGTCGGTGAGGTGGGTGGGCACATCGGGGGCGAGGGTGGTGCCGTCGTCGTTGACGCACGCGTGTTTGACGGCGGTGGGGTCGAAGAAGATGGCGCCGGATGTTAGGGTTGCTAGGATTAGCTGCGAGGATAGGGCTGTGGATAGAATCGTCATCTTTGGTTTGATGGGTTGGGTTGGATGCTCTGAGGTTCAGTTTGGGGTTCTGAAAAGAGCGTTCTTGCCTTGCCTTGATGGTTGGGGGAAAAGAAAGTTGGTTGCCGTTGCCACCTGCTGTTCTTGGGGAAACTTGCGGGACCTCAAAGTCGAATAGAACTATCGTCGCCTATACGATGCCGCCCGGTATCTCTGCCTTACTGGTGTGTAAACAGTGAAACCGTCAGCCTCTATCAGTATCAGCGGGGAGATTATTAGTATTAATTGACTGCCTTGTTATCAATAGCTAGGTTCTTGTTCATCAATGTGATGTACAAAACCATTATTATTTTGTGATTCCGTCTTGTGTGTTTTTTGTTGGTGTTGGCGTTGGTGTTGTGCACATGAAAAAGAAACGCCGTGAAAAAAAAACCACAACTGAAAAAAGGCTGAAAAGGCACCCGATATTACGGTAGTCAACCGCAGTAGAAAAAAAAGCTGGGCATGATCTGGCATGCATGCTTCAAAGGACAAAGTCTTTTCGGGGTTATTAAATATTCCAATAAAGTCACATGACTCTAAAAGACCACCTTCAGAGGACTCAGTATTTGATTCCTAATCTAGCGAGACTCGTGAATTGAACATTGCCTTCTCTTGAAGGAACTGGTATAATCCTACTTGGCAGTGGAGAACCTCTTGAGACGAGAGAGGCCCATTTTGCTTCTTGGGATATATTCGTAGTCATAAGACATATCGGGTCGGAAGAATGCAAGAAGTCATTTGTAGGAATAGTATCATCCTACGGAAGGGAGTGAGAGCCGGATGGATAAACTAGGAGATTGATCTTCTCGCAGGATTGATTGACATTCTAGATATCCGTCCGGTGGGTCGCAACAAGAAGTCATTCAACAAATAGCCCAACA
>JALLAU010000178.1:0-19378 GCA_036939495.1 Thalassiosira hispida | reverse complement strand
ATCATGGCAATTGACGAAAACGAAGAAGCGTACAATCACATTGTGAGAGTACTACTGGATGCTGCAATCGATTCTCGAAATGACCTCATTTTACGTGCCGACAACTGCACTTCCATTGAACGATTGAGGCAACTCATCAAGAAGCCAGGTTTGTGGAGGCTCTCACAAAGATTTGGACTCAAAGATGATCAATACGAGGATCTTCTCGCCCTTGAGTCCTACATAAATTGGAATAATAACGCCGGTCATTCTGACATCACCACGCGCATACGTGATAACTTCGACACATTCATTGATGTAACGTTCGACACCAACAACCCTGTCATGTATGACGAGTGCAGGGCCGCCGCATCACAAGAACACCTTCGTCTCCTTGGGGATAATGTGGAGAATGAGATGGTGCGCGCGGCAGCCTACAACCAAGATGTCCCGGAGGCCGTATTACCAATCCGTTACACTGACACTCTCATTCATGCCCTTCGGTCACCAAGGATAATAGGGCAATATGCCCAACAACTGCATCATACAGATATCCGTCGCATCCTTTCCAAACATAACCCATCTCTCCACAAGACCACGACGGGCACGCCGTATGAGGATATTTGCGCATGGGGAGAAAAAACATGTACCCAAACATCCGAGCATACTAGCTCACGTCAAGTCAACGTTGCAACGTCGTCCCAGTCTGGCCATGAAGTGCCACGAAACCATGCCGAGGCCATGGAACTGAACAGGAAGAATGGTAATACCAAATGGGCCGAATCTGAAGATCTTGAAACATCCGAACTCAAGGAATATGGTGTCTTCGTTGATCACGGCCACGAGATTACTGCTCGCCCTCTGGAAGGCTACAAGAAAAAGACCACCATATACTTCGTATACGCAGTGAAACATGGCGGTCGCTACAAAAGCCGATTCGTAGCTGGTGATCGCCTACTGCCTATTGATAAGGGAGGCCAGGATGGTGGTGTTCGTATAGCTTGTGACCACCTTCTGCTTATGGATAGGGGAGTCTAGACCGCCGATAGAGGAGCCCACGGTGGCGTTGCAGACAGTAATATGCGTCTCATTCCCCACGAATTCCTTGAGCGTGTTATTGATATAGAAGGCATTGGCAACCATATCATCCCCACGCTCAAGATAGGTACCCATGGTGCTGTAGCCCGTACGAACCATGGTGAAGCCCTTCTCTTCTTCCATCAATATGCATCTCACACCCAAGGGCAATCCATCCACTCATTGCTGCAACTTGAGCACAACAGCATCAAGGTTGATGACAATCCCACAGCCATAGGAGGATCCCAATCCCTGAGCACACCCGAAGGATATGTAATCCCGTTGAAATTCGTTGGCGACCTCGCCCGCTTAAGCCTCCGTCCTTTCACGGACGATGACATGATTAACCTTCCGCATGTCATCATGACATGTGATGCCCCTCCACGGATCATACATACAACCTACGCCTCAATGATATCCTGAAAGAAACAGACTCTGACTATCGCCCTTGCCACACCTTCAGTGTCAACATGCATACGACGATGAGAACACATCGCATGACAAAAAATAACAACACGCAGGGATACAGACCCACCCATGACCGTGACTACTATCCCTTCGAACATCATGAACGCGATAGGTTGGCTGGATTTAAAGAGGCATGCCCTTGGGACCTCCTCAACCCAAAGAATGCAGGTTGGAGCAAGTGTGAAGACAATGTTAGCACTCCGGCAAGATCCACTGAGTTAGGCATCGGAGCAAACTTGGTCAACCCATCCATCGACATGAGTACCAAGAGTAGCTATCTCATGAAGTACAGGCGTCTTCTTATCCCTATCCTTAAACCAGGCAGGAAAGATCACCCAGAGAAAGCACCATGGATGCCGCCTGATTTCCACCCGTCGGACATTTCCTTCAACGGGAGATATAGCAGGTATTACGCCGATGATAAAGCAGGGGTGCATGGCCAATACACACAGATTTGTGAGGACAGGTACAATACTGAATGCGAGGTATTCTGGGCAGACATCCAGCGGCGGTATGACGACGCTAACTGTGACGCAGAGAAACTGTCCCTCAACAATGAAGAGACGGTCCTGATAGAAAAAAATGGTAGCCGTACAAATGAAGCAGGTTAGCAATGAGGAAGTCAGGAAGAGGAAGCTCATGTTAGAAGATGAGGACAAGGAACCTTCCACATCGAAGACGACCGCTGTCAATGGATCTGACACAGATAGCCAACACCGGAGCGGTGTTACCCACATCAACACACCATCCATCTTGGGCCCCGACACACGGAACACGCGATACAGCAACATAAATCGTCGGTTTGTCAACGCCATGGACGACAATCGTCTCAACATTTATGAACAAGAAACGGCGCAAGTCATGGACTACGAGGGCGGGACCCAAGGCTAACCAAACAGGACAACCCAAGAGGTTACCAGAAGGCTGAGGATACCACGTTTCCCCAAGATGAACACGAAGATCTTGAACGGATTGTGGCTCTGAAACACGTGCCCCCGTGGGACTTTAGCCGTGACAATGTAGGATGGAGCAGAGATGATAGAGCCACGGAATTATGCATTGAGGCAAACCTGGTTCTCGACCTCGATGTATGCTGGGAACTCAAGAATAATTACCTACACCGATACCGGCGGTCCCTTCTTTCGATTCTGCTTCAGCGTGACCACATTGATGATCATCCGACTATAATGTGACCCCATCCTGATGGTCAATTAGATGTCACCGATTACACCCTTTGGTAAATATAGTTGCGATTAGTTGTGTTTACACGTGCACTGTGTTAGTAAAACTATTTGAATTGGGCATGTTTATGTAGGTGAGTTGTTAGGCATGATGCGCAGAGTAAAGATGAATTATACAGTGTGTAATTATGGTAACCTCCTTAGTTACGTATCCCGAGTTCTGGGAGTACAACGCCCAAAACGGGAAGTAACTTTCTTGTAGATTGTGCGGGAGGCTACAATGTGTAACTAAGGTAGCATTTTGGGAGGTTGTCTCCCAGAACTGGTGGGTTGGCGGGACGGTGTAACTTAAACCTTACACAAATATGCGGAAGATCTACCTCTGAAACAATGGGATGTTGACACCACTTGGACAACAGGTTAACAATCTGTGATCCACTGAGCGCGCACGCAGATGTGGGAAAACGCCGGCCAGAAACTGCGCCTCCACGGAACAGTTAATGACATCAAACCAGGCATGAGTAAATGATGTGCACTGCCTGTGTTTGTGATGCAACAAACATGAGTGTGCTGCGGTTCCTGTAACAACTCGCGGGCGCAGTGGCCGACGGCGGTGTTATCATCCTCGTATTTATATGCGGCTGAGCTCCACGCCCATCGCGGAGGTTTGATGTGGGGCAATGTGTCCGCTGCCGGTGCCATCGGCCATGCCGGCATCGGGGCCGGTGGGGTAATTGGCGTGAGACGGTGCATCACTTGCCTGGACAATGGACGACAAGGGCCGCCGGGTTGGCCGATGGATCCGCCGTCGGCATCCCGCATCATCGACCGGCAACAACGGGACGGTCGGAGGAACGAGCAGTCGTCATCGGCCGGCGGCCGGCCGGCCGATCCAACATTTGTTGCCCGTGCAAATTTGGCAAAAGTGTATCCGCCCAGATCTGGGAGGGCGGTATTTACCGGATGCTCTGGGATCGGCGTTTCTGATGGACAGCAGTTGATACTCATCACTGACATGACGGCATCCCTCGTAAGTATACAAAATCCTTTGCATTTAATACCGGCGCCAGCGCTCAACCTTCTCGCTGCTGATGACACATTCAAGTCTGGTCGGTGTAATTTTCATTGGAGTGCAACTGCTCAATCTCCATCGTCATGGCTAACCTGTAACGCCTGGTACTCAAGCCCAGTATTCGCTTGAAACTGAAAAGTTGGGCCCAAGCCGAGGCCAATGCGCAACCTCAGCCACACCCTTCCCAACTTCTCAGCTACCACCTGAATTATTTGAGTTATGACTTTGACTTCCAATTATTGGTGAACTATTGTCAATACCAACTAACCCAAAGAATTGATCCTCCTGGTCTACTAATGCCAATAGATTGCGCAATTCAGGGAGGGTTGCTTCCTCAAAGCCATCGGCGACCTCATCTAGTATGGTCACGGCAGCAGCGGAAGCAGATGTATTGCCACCATCCTGATCATCATCAATAGTGTTTGCTTCAATTTCAATAGACCAAAATTTCGTTTGCGGCATGGCTCCCTGTCCCTGGATCTTACTCCTAACCTTCTTCACATTGTTATGTGTGCCGATGCATAGTGTCACGGCGCCCGGCCGGCCAAGGTAGGCAATTCCGCGGAGCTTGACTTCTTCCCGCTGAGGATCATGTTATCGGGTTTGTGGTCGAGGAGGTGGTGTGAGTGAATGAGGGTGACAATCTCTTCGTTTTTAAGATGCCACTGCTGCTGCTGCTGCTGCTGCTGCTGCTGCTACTACCACTACCCTTGCTCTTTGTATGCAGTCTGCTGCTCAGAAATTCTCTCGTATATCATGCTGTGGCTGTGGGCACGAATGAACGAGGCCGATCTAGAATTGGCCTCTGGAAAAGGATGCTACATGCTTGGAACAGAAGACAAGGAGGCATAGTAAGAACATCCATGTTGGTAGAGAGGGGCGTGTTGAATGAGCTGGTGCCATGATCATGTTGCAGTTATATTGCATCGTATTGTTATTGTTGTATTGCGACATCATAGTGAATAATGCATTGCCTGAACGTGAACGATCAGTGCTGGTCGTGTGAATGATGGTGAAAGATTGTGAATTGGGCTGATTGGGCTCGCTCGGAGCTTGGAGCGTTTATACCTCCAAAGTTTGTAGTAATTACTTTGAATACAACAAAATGTATGTAATTGTCAAGATAGATTCGATTGGAGTCTATCTCTCCAGCTTGTCCTCCAAATCCTAAAGATGAGGTGAGACAATTCAACTATTACTCACATAGCAAACCAATGTCACTGGGAACTTTCTCTGGTCTCACGGCGCGGCGATTGGCCAACCGTATGGTCACCCTCATCAAATGTCCCGCCACAGCATCTCGTGGTCGTACGAAGAAGCTGAGACCACCAAAATAATCCCACGACGAGCTGCGTTCAAATCCGCTTTGTCTTTGGCTTGAAGAGTTAATCTTAACTTTGACCCCTCTTAGTATGTAGGAATCAGTACAAAATATGGCGCGAGAAGACACCGGAGTATCTAAGATATCGACGGGACAAAGAAGCATTACAAGCCCAGTAGCCAGTAGCAGTAGAAGCATGGTAGAAGCCGTCACGACCATTTACACGCAAGGCGGAGATCAGGCGTGTCGGTGTCAAGGGCGATCAGTTTGTCAATTTTGCGCAGATCTCTTTGCGTTCGTTTTCATACCGTACCTACCCTCGCACCATACCAGCTCAACATTGTGCCAAAAATATTGGTGTGCTTGAATATGTTGTAGATGCGGAGGAAGGAGATAATGCCAAACATATTATTGTGCAAAGCATCATGGATTTTATCCTTACTGGATTTAATGATCTTATGCATCACAAGTACATGCCTCGAAAACTAGTTTGTGATACGAGAGGCCGTGTACTATTCAATCAAGACTTTCAGTATTCAAAAATCAGGGCAAGCTATTTTAGATATTGGTATGAAGAGAGTTTTCATATCTAAGGAGGGTGAATTACAGTGAGAGATGATGCAATAGAAAAAGCTGGAATATATTGTCTAGAACGACCGGACTTTCCCTAGTAATTTTGCATGTGATAACTCAAAAATAGTAAATATTGATTTTCAAGCTAAAGACAAAACAGCATCATTCCTGAATCATTGAGAGGATCATTGTAAGCCTATAAAACACTAATCAGCCAGGGTGGAGTCCGGCATTACATAATTTAGTGGTACCGTCATAGGCCAGAGCGAGAGAAGCAATGTTATGAACTAACTGGGCACTAAGATATTCCTAGACTTGTTGTACTCTAACCAGAACCACACGGCAGCCACAACGATAAGTGGTGAAACAAAAGTCACAATGAATTGACAAGCCAACGCAGCAATCCCAGAGCTTGTCTAGTTTGCGAGCTCTTCTTTGGATGCCTCCTGGTCCTGTGTTCCTGCAAGGTACACGATTCCAGAGATCAAGATGCCAATACCAACTGCGTAGAAACCCGATGCTACCAGAGAATGCGTTGATGCCATACCAGAAAAAAATTTGCTGTATGCCGACTGCCATAGCATATCAAGTACATTTGTGTTGATTGACTCTAACTCGTCCTCCGATACTTTAACTTCGTCCATTGGTTTGGTGAAGGCTAACGGAAATGTTTTACTTTCGGTGATGGTGAAGGATTCACCATCACCGAAAGTAAAACCATCTCGCATCCCAGGGCACCACTATTGTAAATAAACGTCAATGTAATAAAATGAATGATTAATGATTACATCACACCACCTATATCCTTTCAAAAGTGAATACAACAATGTATTCACTAAAAAGGAAGTTATCAATACTTCACAGTCATCAGCAATATCCCAGTACCTGGTATATTAGATTGGTATAAATACTAGCGGCACTTTGAGGCCTGTGCATTTCCCCCCTTCTTTTTCTGGCTGGTCACAAAACGATTCAACAACTTGGTCACTTTCAACTTCAGCTCCTTCTTATCTGCCCCCTTGTCGGCCTCCTTAGCATTCTTCTTGGTTTTGCTCTTCGTCCCCGGCTCGTCAACCTCTTTCCAACTCGATCCATTCATGACCCGAATCGCCAACTTGGCCCCATCATCGGTATCAAATGTCAATATCCCCTGTCCCTTGCATCGTTTGCTATCCTCAAACTTCATCAACTTGACATGCACCAACTCAATATTCTCTACACCACCACCATCAGTACTACTACTGTTCTTTTCGAGCATGCTCTCTTCAAAGAAACGCTTCACTCCCCCCTCATCGCATTCGAACGGCAAGCCGCTAACGAATATCTTACGGCTGGGCGGATCGTGCAACCCACGTAACTTTTTGCAAACCTTGTTACAACCCTTGTGTACAATTTTATTGGGACAGTCATATATCCAATGGGGCGAAAAAGCAACGTCACCGGGGGCAAGTTGATTCTTGCATGCTTGGCAGACGTAGTCGGGTGGGACGGGCTTGCTTCGTTTCGTCATTTTGGATGGAGGGTTGTGACGTTTCTTTTCTTTTGTGGGTTTGGTATTATTATTGCTGACATCTTCTTCTAGTTCTTCTTCCACTTGTTCATCATCCATTTTATCCTCACTCTCGTCAACATTCACATCTTCATTTTCGTTCTCGTCCTTCTTCTCATCATCGTCATCATCACGTTGTAATTCCTCCGCATACAAAGCCTGTTCCTCAAACCTCTCCCTCTTTTCTCTTTGACGAATCTCGCGATCCTCCTCCTCGGTGGGAATGGGATCCAATCCGTTCTTGACGCGTCGCATCATTCGTCGCGTTTGTATCTTATTGTAGGGAATTCCATCGGGATCGGTGGTCGGGATTTTGGATTGGAGATCTTGTTTGAGTTGGGATTTGGCAGATTTTTTGGCGGCACGGGCGGCCTTTCGCTCTTCTTTGGTGGATGGATCTGATTCGTCGTCGGTGTCATCGTCATCTTCTCGTCGGCTGCGCTTTTTGGATTTTTCCTTTTTGGACTTCTTCTTCTTCTTTTTGCTGGCCGTGTTGTGGTCGTCTTCCACTTCGTCGGATGGCTGAGCGATTTCTGCAGCGTTGGCCGCGACGTCGTCGTCCAGCGGCGCTTCTTCCTCTGCGGCCTTCTTTGGCTTTTCCTTCTTCATTGCCATGCTTGAAAACTATATGGAGATCTGGAGATGGAGTTGTAATAGCTTTATCCAGTACGATACACTGAGCATGCGGCGTCTTTGGCTTTGGATATCTAGAAGATGAAATAATGATGACAACTGATGAACAAAGCGACAGAACAAAAATCTCTTGGTGTTGGTGGCAGCGCGCTCAATTTTAGACGGACAGACTCTAGGTGAGGTCTACGCTCTGAATCCCGCCATTTTAGTATTGGTTCCTGGAGGAAGAACAGCATCTCTTTTCTGACCTCAATCACAGAAACACCGTGGATCGGCCTATCTTTGAGGTGTATGGATGGGAGGAGAAGACAAGGGACCATCCCACGCACCTACTGGTGGGAACAACCTATGGACTTGGATTTGGCGGGGGGCTTTCCCAGACCCTGGAGTAGCTGACAACGAGGATTAGATTCGGCGAGTGGGACTTACTCAGTTCCAGTTGTAACCGATGACGACGTTAGGGGACATGTTTCGGAGTTGAATCTGGGAAGGTGGTGGATTATTATTTATTTTACAAAACAATAGGGGCGGACTGGATGTTCAGTTAGTTGTATGGCCGTACTGATAGTCCCTAATTCTTAAAAGCACAAGCGCCTAGGTGGGGAGGAAGCACTGCCCGAGATCTTGATAGATCTTCTGTGGGTAAGATTCTCGTTTCACCGGAGGCCAAGTTACACACACACACCACCAACTCTGTGTTGATCCAGAGGATAGCTTTAGCACCTTTCTCAAAAACGCAATGGCCACAAAGAAACAATCATCTAGAAACTTTTAGTTCCCCCATCTCCCATCACTTCCCATGTCACCCAGTTTGAGATAGTCTCCCTCTCACCACGACTCTTCTTTCCCTCTTGATCAAATTCACAAAAACTATAGATATCACCAATGATTCGGGAACCGGGCGTATGCCCCATCTTTTCCATTGTCATGTCCTTCAGTTCCGCGCCATTCAGTTCCGTCAAATCTCTTTCAATAGGCTCTCCATCCATACGTCCTTCTCCTCCTTTTTCCGTTTGCTTTGCGCCTTGCTTTACGGTGGACCTTTCAACAGATAGCTGTGAGCATACCAGCTTGTTCTTTGAACGTCTCGAGTTTGGATTGGTCAAGTCTATTACCTTCTTGCATAGCTCAGCCTTATCAACCTCTGCTGATTTCTTGTATGCTGCCATTTTTTTAGAACGATTTTGCGCAAGGAGCTGCAACGTCTTCTTGTTTGGCTTCTTTTTGTTTTTTCTTTCATTATTTTTGACTCGTAATGGTGGCTGTTGCCCTCACATTTATTTTCAACGCCTCGCGAAGAATGGGGTTCCTATTAATCATCTTATCACCAACTTATGTCATCTTTTCGCGGTATGTTACGGAATCGAATGCGTATCCGTTTGTCAGCCAGAAGCCAGAGCATGAGAGAGTGTTGCCCATTTTTTTGATCGGCACCACTTACAATGTTTGCCGTGCCTCTACATCTATCTCGACCAGGCTCTATCAAAAGGTTAAATCAAAAGTCACAAGAGAAAGTGCCCGATTGGAAGTAGGAGTAGGAGGGGGTAGGATGGAGCGGGGCCCAAAACAATCAGAAAACGATGTGAGATGTGAGATGACAAGAATGTTACCCACTTTTTGAATATGCATCTGCACCACTTACAAATTTCGTCACTACCGGAACAGTTGAAACTATAGCTATTTTCCTTAAAATAATGGCCCAAAATGTAATCACGGGTATTGCTTCAAAATAAGATATCTTCGCGTTTAACGCTAGTATAAAAAATAATTTACATCCGTTTGCTCTGGATTCAAAGTGTGTATTATACTTACTCCACTTTGTCTGGGCTTCATGTTGACCCACTAAACTTGACTCAGGTGTACCATAAGACCAAGTAATCCTGGTTAAAAAGGCGATGATGCATAACTTTCATTCATCATGACAAAAGCACAACGAAGCCAACGATACTCCGCCCCGGCCATATCGCGGTCAATACCCAATATTACAAGGCTACCAATACATCAGTACAATGCCCTGGGCATGTACTTTTACTTGGTAGGTTCATTTGGCCAAGAATAATGAGTTTGGTAAACGTTGTATTTTGGTTAGTTATTGCATGTTATTTTTGAAGATATCTTATTTTGAAGGATATCTTATGTTGATGTTAACTCAGTACGACAGGTAGTACGATAGGTAGCCGGTTGGAGGTTTAGTTGGTTATTGGCACTATGGCCCATAAAATCCTCAACCTCAACCCTACTATCTTCCTTGAAACCATCGCTGCCATTCCTGACATGGTGGCTGCAATCATTTGATATTTTCGTTCGCTTCGTTACATGGTCCGTGATTGTGGCATGCTCAACATACATCTTGAAGAAGCTCAGAACGAGCGTATGCATTTGCTGACCTACCCATGATATGCGTTCCGTGCATTATAGTGATTCGGAACATTCTTCTTGATGGCCTACATTATCAGTCCGGCATGGTGTCATCGATTTTTTTGATACGTCGAGGAGGAAGCTCGCCATACATACACCAAGATTTTGGAATCAATTGAACATACCCCAGATGGAAGTGATTTGGCTGAATGCAGGACTACCAACACACTACTCCAAGCATTGCCAAGGGGGCAGAGAATAGCACTAGATGAGATCTCTGAGAGACCTATCTTTCTATTTATTCTAAATAATTCCATATTATATATCAATTGCTATTGTTATAGATTTGTTATGTACTGAAACATCTGTTATGTACTGGCATTTGGGCAAGAATGGAACTGTGCATGATCTCATGTTGACTTTTAGGGCTGACAAAGCAAAGTATCGAGACGTCAACCATGAAGTGAGTAGATTGCCAATGTCAACGGTGAATCCGTTGTATAACCCTCAAACAAATATGGATATGATGTTGAAGACGTACATGTTAAGGATATGACAAATAGGGATGCGAACGAGAGCATTTGCTGAGTTGATGAAAGATGAAAGATGAAAGATCTTAGTTCTGGGATATGATGAGAAAGAGTGGGAAAGGGAAAGGGAGCTTGGCTGAGTTGACGAGAGATCACAATTTTTGTAGAATTGTTATGGTTAAAATCTTTCTTTCTATGGTATCATAGAGTTTATTTAGTTTTGTTAACAAAAATGATATAAATGAAGTTGGTGGAGGTTGTCAAAAAGTTCACTCTGCTTCAGATTAGACACTTCACTGTTCATAACCCTCAGAGGAACCAATTGCTCATTTGCAACGCTGCCATCACATGTGTTGAGACTTACGAAGAACATATTCACCCTTACAGTGAATGTAAACCATGCATGCCACCATACAGATCTTGATTGGGGGTGGCTTTGACTATGACTTGCTCGTCGAGGGCATCGAGAAATACATGTTTGCAGTGGAGATGTGACTCTAGTTGACATGCCAGAATGGGAAGATGTCAGCAGGATTAGGAGAGAACGCATACTGAGGCAAGACAGGTGGCCGCTTCTTATGGGAAAAGAGCTGGAGGAACAAACCACTTCAAATCCCCTGGGCTCGATGGACATCATGTGACGACGTCGAAAACGACTTCAATCCCAGCGCGATTTATTTGAAGCCACTCAAGGAAGTACTGCCCGCTTTGTAGGCGCTGCCGTATGACATTGTTCACCATGTTGGATTCAAAGAATGAAGAATTCTTGGCCAAATTGGAACGCCTAGGATATTCTCTCATGAAGATGGAGCCATTGGAGGAAAGTTGCGCAAAGCAATATGTGATTACACTATAATTATGAATGACTGTACTAACGTTGGAGTATCCAACTTGAGATCTTGTGATTTGAAATTTGAGATTTATCTCTAGCTCTCAATTCTAACTCTATTCTCCTTTCACCAAATCTTCCAGACCTCTCATATGCCCAGGCTCCAAGTTCATGAAATACTCCTCACATTTCCACACCTTCTTCTCTTTGATCTCTCTTGCCACTGTATCCCAACCACCATTACGGACCCACGCACCGTCTTTGCCAGTTTTTTTTTATTGCATCACGGAATGAATGTAGCTTCTTTGCAGGAAATAGGAGCTTGGCCTTTCTCTTCTTGTTTGTACTCTTCTTGTTGCAACTCTAGTTTATCCCTCGTATCAAGACCTTTCCTCTTGCTAAAAGTAGCTTTCGTCTTGCTACAAGCTACAAGTAGCGGCATGAAATAATGTAGCAAATAAGAATGGCGCGCCAAAAGTAAGAATTCCTATGTACATAGAGAACCTGAAGTAGTATTAAGTAAGGGCGAACGAAGGGTGCCAAACCGTGGCCAAACTCCATGGCGGATAAAAACAGTAAATCTCATTGATATGTAGTGGTAGTGACCACTAGATCAGCAAACAAAACGATATAGGTTAATGCGTCAGTATTAGAAATTATGTATGAGTTTAGACGTTCTGAGTGTTTGATAGTGAAAACAAATATTCATCTGAACATGCCTTCTCTTGGGGCGCGAGTGTCGGCTGTCTTTACATCTTTGGGTAAGAGCCTTTTCGTGGGTGTCTTGGGAATATCTCCAAGGTGCAAATCGGTGATATCCTTCAACAACACGGGATAGTCGGCTCCCAACATATCCAGCTGCGAGACAGGGCGTATGAAAATAACAAGCTTGCAAACACGAAGAGATGGCATGCCACAAAATGCAAATTCATATTAGATTCCAGGTCAGATGTGCAAATCATACTTCTCTGGATCTCTCTATTGTTACCCTATGATATTGTGCAAGTTTGTACATTGTGTTAGTTTGGCGATATATCCACCCCATTCTCAACAAAAAACTATGTCTTCCTCTTCTGATTCCTCATCCTCGTGCAATGTCTCTCTCGACATGTTCCGAATCAAATCCTCGCCCATTTTAAAGCTCATACCACGCTTAGCCTTGCCATCATCGTCCTCGTGCAGGACTGGGAGTTGAAACGTTTTTGTCGCGTAATCCTTATTCGGGTTGATTTCCACGTCATTGTCGGGACTACCCATGAAAAAGAAGAAGCCGCCGTCTCCTTCCTCCTCCTCCTCTTGGATAGGCTCAGCTTCTTCGTGGCATTCCTCTGCAATTGGCGCGGGGGGAGCTGTATTGTTGTGAAGCGTGTCGTGATTGCTTTCGCCACCAATAGCACCGGGCATTTGCCAAGAATTTTTGTCTCTTTCCTCTTCTTCTTCCTCCTCCTCAGCGCCCTCTGCAATGGAAAGTGACCGCATTCTCCTTCGCAGCGCCAATGGAGCCGGTTCTTCCTCAACAACTGGGACCCCAGTCTCGTCCTCGTCGTCCGGGTCGAACGCGGTAGTCAAATCCGATAACCTGTGCAATGCCGCCTCGTTGCGATCTACAGTAATGCATCTTTCCTCAACCATGTTTTTGGAACAGGCCCAATCGATGCTGCTCATTGGATCATTATTATCACGCTGATGATGTTCCATTGAGGACTGCTGATGCCTTCGTTCTTTCTTCTTCGGCACATAACGTCCTAATTGCGCTGCCAGCCTCCTAGGAGCATCTTCATCGACCATCTGCTTTTCAGGGTGGTCTGATGGGTGGTTGGGCTGTGTTTCAGGGTGGTCTTCTGCTGGGTGCTTGTCGGGCTGGCTAATGTCGTCGTCCTCCGTGGCAGAATCACCCCAATCCACCAACAGTTCACCACCCCAGGATACTGCGGAGCTTCCGCCACGCGAGCCGTCCTTGGCGAGGTCGGTCTTCGGAGTCGTAGTAGTTTCACCATTCGACGACGACAGGAGATTCGATGATACTCCCTTCGTCTTGTTTTCGATGTATCTCCGGAAAAGGTCCGTGCGGCCAGTATTGTTGACGCCGTTTTGCTTGAGTGCTTGAGCTTCGTCCTGCTTCGGCAATTCTTGAGCTTGTTGGCCATACACCGCGTGCTGTTCCTGGGGACGATGTTGTCCGTGAAGAGCGACTCCGGCACTCTTTTCGTTCATTGTGTCCCTGTTTCCGCTGACGGCATCGGTGCTCGACATCCTACAATGCATCATGGGATTGACAGTCCCGTCCATGCCGCTGATGACGCTCTGATCTCCAACTACTACTTCTCTTCCTACATTTTCGTCATTATTAGCATTCTTCTCGAAATCCCAGTCCTGCTGATTCTGACGTTCCTGGGTAGTCATGACGTGACGCTTTCTCAAGTCACGTATACTGCCCGTGCTTACCATGCTTGCCATTTGACTTTTCAATGCGTCGGCGCTTGGCTTTTGGTTCATAGAGGCCATGTCACCTTGACTTCTGGCATTGTAACCCAACGAGGCCAACTTTTCCTGATGTATCTTGGTCGCGCTCTTCAGAGCCATCTTGGTCATCCCTCCAGCTCCGGCGCTGACCCCCCCTCCCAAACAATCTTGGTTCAGCCTTTGGGCAGTGGTGGGAATGTGTCGTTTCCTCGCATCATTGGTGCTACCCGTGCTAATTATGCTGTTCATACGAAAGTGTGGGTGTTGTGTATTGCCATTACCAGTGGTATTATTTGACATATTCATAAGGGGATTGGGAATCTTTGACCAGTTCTGATTACCATTACTTTGATTTTCCTCTCCCCTATTAGCGACGGGATGGGCGAGATTCATGGGTATATGACGCTTCTTGATGTCGCGGATGCTTCCGGTGCTCATCATGCTGTGCATATGACGTTCCAGTGATGGATTATCGCCATTGCTGCAGCCCTGTGCTGAAGAAGTTGGCGAGGCGGATGACATTGACCATCCTTGATTCGCTCCTACATTGTCTCCCACGGTGGGGACGTGTCGACGTTGTACATCCTGGGCGCTCCCCGCCCTCATCATGTCTTTGGCTTTGTTGGCGGCGCAGCTTTGGGCACGACTGGGTGGGGCTGCTCGATTAGTTGGAGGGTTTGTAGCGGCAGGCACAGATGCGGCGGCGGCGTGTTTTCGGCGTGGCCTGTATTTGAAGAGCGAGTTAGTATTGTTGCCGATGTTAATGGCATTGGTATCCGCTGATTGAGAAAGGGATTCGGCACTTCGACTTGGGCCCAGAAACGAGGGAGCTTCAGGCTGCTGAGCTTGTTGTGTAGGCTTGGGCTTATTGAGCTCCCGATGTTCTTCCTTCTTCTCTTCCACCCGCACTTCATTCTTGCTGTTGCCGCCGTTGACTGAAAGATTTCCGGCCGATGAATGTGCCGAGGATGATCTCGATGATGACCTACTGTTCGCCCTCTCCTCCGACGGGCCGTTATCGAGTGACAACAAGAGACGGAGCAAATGCATTGCGCCCTGGCCTGTATCGCCGCCACCTCCATTGTTTCCATTCTTCTTGTTGGGTATGGAAGTTTGTGACAATGTCGAGGGGTCGTGAACGAACTTGGAGCTGGGATTCGAATACTTTGATTTGAGACACGACTGTGTGGATGGGACACTACTTGGAGGAGTATTCCTGATAATGTTCACATCTTGTGCACTACCGTCCTGGGTATTTTGTGCATGGTCGTAGCTTTCGCTTCGAGACCCACCGTTGTTGTCATCCTGATGACCATTTTGCAAACCACTTTTGCTCCGGGGCGGTCGATCTAACGGATTGGGCGGTCCAAAGCTTGGAGCCTCGTCGAGACTGCCCACTGCCACTGCCGCCGGAGGTAGCTCCCTACACTTACGGTCAGCAGAGCTTGATGCAGTCTCGGACAAGCTGGCGGTAAGCCCGGTATCGTCACTGCTATCCTTTGCCTTTGGCTCTGGTGATGTCTGTTTCTTATTCCCTCCCCTCAATCCAAATAGCCAGAATGGAGCTCTGTTGGGCTGCGCTACAGCTGCATCAGATGTGTCTTTCTCTGGATCCTTCTCGTCTCTCTTCACATCATGTGATCCAACAGCGCTAGTGTAGCTCCGACTGAGCCTCTCGTCTTTATCACTACCCTTTCTCTCACTCTGACACATATCTATGCCACGATCACTCTGGCTCAAACCTATTCGATTCGTCTCCCTCCTCTTTGAGGAATCCCTCCTATCCGAGGAATCTCCACTGCGTATCCCTCTATGATGATTACTTTTGGGAGCCAACGTAGTCCCTAGCAACATACCCAAACGATTCCCTCGTGATGAATCAGCATCAAACTTGCTTGGCTCTAAATCAATCTTATTATCCTCGTGCTCATCAAAGAAGTTGAAACCGGATGTAACGGACTCGACATCGCCACGAATTACATCATTGTATGTTTCCTTCACGGACGTTCGACGGTCCATTCCGGTCCATAAATCGTTGGTCCGTTCCACTTTACCTTCCCCCCCTCCTCCGCCCAGGGCTGATGCCATCTTTTCAAGGATCAAGGCTGATCCGTAACTCGTACGTCTACTTAAAGAAGCCGGTAACTGTATCGACTCCTCCTCAGCCTGCTCCTGTTGTTGTTGCTGTTTACTCTTATCGGCTATGAATTTGGAAAGCATTCCCTGTACCCCAGCACCAGTCTTGATTTGACTTGCTTTCAATTCGGTCTTGAACTCTGCCCACATTTCTTCATCGTCAAACATGGACGATAGAGATGATAGGGACGTTGATGTGATTACGTCTGCGCTTACGGGTTTATTGTCACCCCTGTTGTTGTCATTGCCATTGGCGAAGGGCCCGGAGCTGTTCGATGTGACCGATGTCATGGATGATGCGGCTAGGGAATCGTTCTGGTTCTGAACCCATTCGTAAAATTCTGGCAAAAGAATTGTCGAAGAGCCTCCACATCAGCCACGCATATGACCAAGCAATGTTTGTCAGATGTTGAGAGGAACATTGTCTGAGCAAACCTGCCACTGCAGGCTCCATCGCATTAAATAGACGAGTATATATGCCTAGAAGTTGCATGTGCACAGTTGGACAGCTCCTGCAGAGTGAAAGGTCTTAAGTCGCGAACAATTTCTGCTGCCGGTTTCTCAAACAGGCCAGGATGTAACATCTTGATTGTGGCATATGCCCAAAAAATGTTGGACAGATGCTGTGGGTCGAAAGTTCTCAAGTCACGGTGAATAACTTCTGCTGCCACTTTTGATTGTAATATATTATGACAGATAATAACTAGATTTCGGGTCGGGGATACATTTGTCAAATGCAGCAAGCTTTCCAGGGATACTGCGAGGTAAATTCGAGAATCTCGAACTGAATAGCCATTGATTTGATTTAGGGTTGTAATTCTACAACAAAATCAAGCTTGAAATTCTTCATTGATCTTCATAAAACTGGTCATCCCGTAGGGTCACATATCGGAAATAGGTACTCCAACATCTCCAACTTTTTTACTCTCATACATGCTTCACACGCGCATGTCCTCCTGCTATGATATCCTCCTCCATGATGAAAAATTGTATCATCATCAGATAATTTGTAGTATCTTCTGCGATTTCTCCCTTTCGTTCGTATTCATAATATGTCCAACAAACAAACTGATTCAAAGAATCAAAGTAGATTTAATATGACTTATCAATGAATAAAAAATTCTCATCCCTATCTCCTATCATCACTTTCAAGCGTGTGTTATATCATGGTTACTTGACGAGACGATGCAGGTAACCCCTGATTTCGTAAACTACTTCATCGCCTAATTAACTGTTTCAAAGCGAATCCAGCATGTCTCGGTGGCTGGAATTGCACTGACTTCATATTATATACTCCTCTCCACCGACCCCATCAGTGGAGTTATCTGGTTGAAGATATAGCTCTCCATCTAGGTCAGCCTCGTCATCCGGCATCTTCCCCGACCCATCAGATAAAAGGTAGGCCCATCTGGTCATGCCAATGCTGCACTCTATTGATTATTTCAAAGCAGGGCGTACAAGAAGGGATCTCCGCCGGATTCCTCTGGTACTCCAATAATCGACAACGAGAACAAGCTTCTGTTCCACAACCCACACATTTCTCGACATCGTTGCCTTTCGTGTAGTCGGAGCAAGAACTGCAGTGTGCCCTGCCACAATCATACTCGCACGTGTAATATGAAACACACTCCTCACATCGGATGACTTTGTCACAACATCCACACAGAGAACAACAAGTTTCGCAGACATCATCGCCACAATTGGCACACTTCTTCAGTTCACCGCACCCCTCGCAGAGTTTAGCAGGACAATTGGCACACTCGGCTACTTCTATGCAGTCTGTACAGAAGTCTTTCTCACAAGAATTACAACGCAATATGCAGCTCTCAATACAAAAGTGACCAGTGCATTCATAGCAGGTATAATTTTGCAATCCATAGTGTAGGCTTTCTCGGTCATCCTGGACCCATGAAGTGCCAAGGTTATCCAAACGGCCCCAGTCATCAACATTACATTTGGAACACATGTCCCCGAATTGTTCCAAATGTTCATTGCCATACCTCTCAATGAAATCATCGAGAAGCTGACTGGGATTGCTACGGAACTTCTTTGGAAGCT
Organism: Thalassiosira hispida; assembly: GCA_036939495.1. Taxonomy (NCBI): domain Eukaryota; phylum Bacillariophyta; class Thalassiosirophyceae; order Thalassiosirales; family Thalassiosiraceae; genus Thalassiosira; species Thalassiosira hispida. The sequence continues at coordinate 1,151 of JALLAU010000178.1, read as the reverse complement.
GCAACTGCTTCAATGAGTTGCCTTCAATCTCAATGATGCTATCGAGGATGGGTAGGACAGCTGATTCCAATATCAACGGATCAGTCAAAATATTTGGACTTTCATGCTTGCCAACGAGGCTCAAGTCGATCTGTTCTATGACGGTAGAACCGCGCAAGGGCTTCAGCCCGTGGCCGGTGATGCTGACACAACCAGTAAGCTTCAATGACTTGAGCCTGTTCACGCCGTCGATGCAGACCAGCATACCACCGATGTCGTCATCCGTCAATCTTTCCGCCAGGCTGGACTCGATTTCCGCAAATTCAAGATGAAGAATACCACCGCCGTGCTCCTGTTCTTGGCCTTGCTCTTGGATGTTCTCTGTCGGGTGCAATACAATTTCTCGACTCGTGGTCGATGGTGGACGGTTCCAGTCGGATTCTCGCCAAGATGGAGAAGGCGCTGTCATTGCCATAGCAAACAAAGCTTGCGATGGTTTCGGCAAGAATTTTGCCACAGCCGCCAGTACCTCATCCGAAATATCGGTTATGTGCAGGGCGATGTCATCAGCAGCAGCGGCGTTCATCATCTCGCAGATTAGGTAGGTATGGCACGAGAGGCACCACCTACACATCATATTCTCGCTATATATTCCCCGGTACTTTTCCAAGTCCAAGATGATTGGCTCTTGAGCTTTCCCCAACCTGTGTTTCTTGCCGGATTACAATTATACTGTGTGGCCGAGACCACTTCTCTTTTCTCTTCCAAAGAATGAATTTTGTGAGTGATTTCTGATTGGTATACCCTACAGATTCCAAATCAAATGTGACACTGGTACAAAGCGTATGTAGAACTTAGTCGCGGATGAGAATTTTGCCTCATGACTGAAATAAACTCTTCCCTTCAGACAGATTTGTACGTAGGAATACTTAGAAGGGCGAAAATCTCTCTCAAGGGGAAACATTGACAGGACTATTCTAGTTCCTATGTATGAGTACCGTACCATATGTCTTTTCTTTGTGACTGCATTCCATCTCTACATAGGCGGGCGCGCGCCCCCCAAAAGTAAGACCTTTGATCAGCCTCAACTGCCTTCATCAGAAAACCAAAATCTTTCTATCTAGCGCGGATACTTTCTATTTAGCTAGGATTCCTTACATATTACAAGTCAC
>JALLAU010000177.1:0-19539 GCA_036939495.1 Thalassiosira hispida | reverse complement strand
TATAGTAGAAAGAACACATAGATGCCAGTCAGTAAATGAGGTGGCGAAAGCCACGTGTGAGAAGAGCAAATCATTCAGGCCATTGCATAATACCTATGCTGTGATGTGGATCTGTTATTACCAGCATGTTTTGCTGAAGTGAAACACAAACAATAGATTGAAGTTTGAGTGCTTCAACCTTTTTCAACTGGCTAGGTACCTACGATATCTACCCTTACTATGAAAATAATCATGTTTCGGCTGTCGTGGTTTCAGCAGTCAGCTTGAATACCAAAAGGAGAGGGCAGGCTGGAGGCTTTTCTAGAATTTCTAGCCCATGAACAAGCTAAAATTAGAAGAGAGGGGTGGATAATATGTAAATTAATATGTTGGTTATGAAGACATTGATATTTGGTTCTTGAGAAATGTGTAAGCATTGTATTATGATGGTGCGAATTCTGGTACATGTTTTTTGTTTGTCAGTCGTCTGATTAACTGGCGCCACTCTTCTTTTTCTGGATCAAAATCCAGTATTTAGCCCACCATTCGTTCTCGTCGTAACTCTTTTCGAGGAAGTCAACTTGCCAACTTGGCAGCACTTGGGTAGCCGTAGACTGACTTATACTATCACTGAGGTCACATACAAACAAATTGGTCTCAATGTGCATGAGGACTTTGCCCGGCTGTAGGAGGCTTGGTACGGCACCCCATCCCAAGAAGATGATAGCCCCGCCAGGGTGGAGAACGCCCTGATATTTATCATACTCAATTGTGGGGAGAGTGAAACAGGGTGATCCGCCTTGAATCAAATTGGATGAGATTACTTGAATGATATCTCCTGTCCCATTGATCACCCCAACTGCTATACACCGTCGAGAAGATAGTCCTTTGAACATTTGGCTTACGAAACTAATTAGCAACCATGCCTCTTGGTCGAGGCGCTGAAAAAAATTGGGCATGAAGCTACCAATTTGGCTCACTCGTGTGGAGCCCCCATTGATGAATTCTGATTCATCAGTTAGATCACTAGCCTCGATAGTTACGTTGTGTCTGTTGACGCTTCCAAATGCATGTCCGACTTGAACAGCTTTGATACCAGGTAGGTTAGAGTATGATCTACCTCTTCGGCTTAAATCAAGATCTGTGCTATTTGAAGAGTTGCCCTAGTGATTGAGAGAAAGCACATTAGAGAGACAAGCTGTATGCAATAGCTGACAGACTTGGAGAGTTACATACCATCCTCATTGACAGGAGTTCAAACAGATCTGCCAATTCCCTTGAACTCATCTCAAACGAAAATGAGCGTGGACTACTGAAAACATCAATTTGCATCCGATTTCCGTAGATACCAAAATTACTGATCTCTGCCCAACTGATACGCTGAGGATCGCTTCTCTCCTCGCTTACAATCCAGAGATATTGACGGCTTGCAATAATTAGATATCCTGGTATTTGAACGTGGCCCAGGTACGCATCATTTTGAGTTTCACCGCTTGTCACTATCTGTTGAGCCCTTGCCGATCTTTCATCGTAAGGAATCAGCTTGACACTATTGCCAGACTCGGTTGAAGCGCAGGGTAAAGCTCGTCGAAACCGTTTGTTGTTTTTTGCCATGGTAAGCTTATTGATCGTTATTTCTGCAACATGATTCATTACAACAACAGCTGCGTCGCCAACCCCAACTACTGGTTTCACGATGGCGCCAACTACAGCCTTTCCAACGCCTTTAGTAAGAAGGAAAGTGGTTGATGGATGTGGATTTTGTGTGATATGATCAATAAAAAGATTAGCGATAAAATTGAGTTGAACGAGCACTGTACCTTTCACTAGACCAGCAGTTCCATGCCTAGAGGCGTAGATTGACGGTTGTTCAATTATACCATTAACACCGGACCGGAAACCTCTAGCCACGCATATACCAGCAGCAGCCAAAGATTCTTGCATTGTCCTTCTTGCTTGGTCAGCTTTCAAGGCATGCATGAACTTTCTTTGATAAGCATTCCTTTCATCTATAAAGTGTTCGTCAGTAAGATTGGCCAGATTATGGCTAACAAGTTCTGTCACACTAGCTGCGCTTCGAACTAATCCAGTGAAAACGCCTCTCGCAAGGCTTGAAGTCCCCGATTCCAAACCCTCAAGAAATTCTGCAGGGCCATGGACTAATCCATTGATGGGTTCTACGAGGTGCAAAGTTAAGACAGTCTTTAGGTCCGGATACAATGAGCGAAATGAATAGAACGGGTCAATGCCTAAGGCGACCTCTGCCGAGGCGACGGTCTCCTGGTTGGGGGGACATCAAGGTACACACTCTGGGAGTGGAACCAGAATCGCAACACAGCAAAACTTACCATAGAAAAAATCTCTCACTCCTGTCCCTATATTTGACAAGATATCAGCTGGTGCTTTCAAAATCACCAAGCTACCTAGAATAGTGAGCAATTGGCTTGACAGCTGTGACGAGTAGTGTGCTGAAATAATTCCGAGCAGAGTCTGGGGAGATTCAAAGGCATGACTAACGACAAATGAAGTAAAAATGAGAGGAGCCTCTTGCAACGAAGGCAATCCTCGTACTAGCTGAAACAACACGAGACCCTCTGTCGCTGGGTTCCATTCCAACCCTTCTTGTGTGAAGGTCAGGGATAGACGGAGAGGATGGAGGTGCAGTTTTTCCAGATATATCCGTCCTGAGTTTGCAGTATGCATCATTTTCTCCACATCCCGAGTTGCTCGGGGAAGCTTGCTGGGATCAGAGTATCGCGTTTTCATTTTCGAAGTGAGAGTAGAGGACCAATTAATATCAGTCTGTTCATCTCTCGCTTTACGAAGAGGATGGAGAAACTGCACTATCGTTTCTGCAGTTCTGCATGGGGAAATATTGGTTCATAATTTGGTTAGAAAGTTACAGCATGTGAGAATCGCCAATGCAAAGAGTGCTCCTTACTTTCGGTCTAAGCAAATATCTATATCAAGGGCCCTCAACGCAGCATAACTGAAGACGAGTGTTCCACTATGTTCCAGTATCGAGCGCACCGCCGAGAGGTGAAGGAAAGGGATGTCTTCATTACTTGGACAAAATATCTGAAACAATTTTGCCCGCAAAGCATTAGCACGAGAAACACTAAAAGATGATAGCACAAATACTTTGAATACTCACTAGGACTGGATGTTCAGCATTGAAGATGAAGTTGTCCACCTGGAGTGCCTTCAGTCTGAGTTCCATTTCATGAAAGCCTTCTCGATTCTGCGCAAAACTCACATGCCAACCCTCCTAGCGTTGGGAAACAAATGCAGCGTTAGGTGAGTGTGAAGCGTGAGAACAAAATGAGAATGAACACTATAGCTCGCTTACAGTTGTAAGTAGAAGGATTTCTCTCCCTGGATCAAAGTCAACAGTATCAATCACGCTCATAGCAATTCCGGAAAGGTCTATTCTCATTGTTATACTGACAATCTCGTCATTATCGTCATCAATATGCCTTGAGTTTGCTATAGGTGCACCCTCTGAAAATAAAATTACTTTCGTGGACAGTTGTGCCAGGATCTCGCATGTCAGCTCATTGCCATCCCACATTGTAATTTTGCTTTTGGACCCCATTGCGTCAACTTCAATAGTACTAACGAACCGACCTGTATTTGACCAAGTCCATTGGATTACGTGGGGTAGTTGAGGGTCGTCAAAGCCAAATCCAATGGACTCGCCAGAGTTTAGTGTCCAAATGAAACCGTCGTCACAGCTGGAACCTTCTTCGCTGAGCTTTTGTCTGCAATAAATTGTATGCTGTGAACTATTCTTGAGCAAGTACAGAGGATTCGATTTCTCAATGGATGCCCAAATTGATACAATGACCGCCGAGTCTTGCTTCTTAGTTGCCAAGCGCACTTCAGCTTGGACTACGAAAGGTTTTGTACTGGTAGATGATGGTATCCTCATAGCAGTAACACCGATTTTGTTCATCTGGATACCCCCACGGCTCCATGTTGAAGAATCTGAACAGAGACGAACCTTGGGATCTAGAGACCTCTTTTCCCAATGAAAGAGCACAGATGATTGTGGAGGTATACATATTTCAGAGCTTAGCGCCCCCTCTTGTGCAATGTAAAGACTCTGCCCCTGAAGGAGGTTCACGATCTGGTAGCGGGGAAATATGGTTATCACTCTTGTTCTCGAGAAAACTGATGAACATAGTGTGATATTGTAAGCCAATTCATATCGCCTTGTCCCGTGGTATTGGTCTATTGAAATCGCAGTTTTGACAGCTTCGGGCATCACATTTGCCACATCTATCAAATGACTCCACCGCGACTTACCCTCCACTGAGATGGCAATTCTTTCATCTCGTGAGAAAAAGAGAGACATACCGTTCATTCCCAAACTCCACTCATGTCCTTCTCTCTCAATGTCCCATTTCAGGGATTGGTCATTTGCCTCTATGGGCAGCAAGTAAGACTTACGCAGTGTCTCCACCTCTGGTGTAGTTTGTAACAGATCAGAGAAACCTCCAGTAAAGTTAAGGCCCAGACCTGTCTTGTCAAGAAGCCAGTATTGTGCATAAAACTTCAGATTGAATACCCAATGAAAAGAGAGTGAGTTGAAAAATATTCATATCATGTGATCAATATCAATATAATGCAATTCAAAAACTGAATTCATCCCTACCTTCAGGGTTGGGACATGAGACATCTCAAGGCTCATGACGATATCGATAGAATTTCCACCTTTGCATTTATGATCGAAATGGACAATTGACTTGAACTCAGTCTCAGCGCCATCCTTGTAGGCCTCAAATAGCGCCACTTCTTCTTCCTCTGTCGGCCGCCAAGTGTGTGAATTAGACTGCCTGTTCACAATTTTCTTCCAGTATGATACGAGTAATGAACAATGAGTTTCATATCATGAGCTGAATAGCATGGAACTGATCGATCCATACTCTGGCATGATTGATGTGTGCAATGTTACGAACCTTCCAGTATGACCATTTATACCCTTGATGAAAAATTAATAACGAATAAGATATTTAGATACCAAAAAAGGAAAAATGCTCAATTCTTGCTCACCTGGGAGTCGGACGCTTATGTGCGGACTGAAGCGGCAGTCAACAGACATGCAATTGCCTGCCTTCCCTTCACTTAGCGATAAAACCTCAGTCTGTGAAATTTTTCGTGTGCCTTTCCGGACACTGTCTGAAATGTGTCCTAGTTGGCATTGTAGTTGGCAAGGCAACAGATTGATTACCTTCAATGCAGGCTCAACGTGCAGATCAATCACACTCTCCACACATTTGAGAGTAAGCAAAAAATGAAGTGTCTTGATTGATAAAAAACCATCGACATTATGCTCGCAATTGATGCGCGAATGAATGATTCTATTCGATGTGAATCCTGTGGGAAGGATCATTAATTGCTCTGTGGCAAAGAACTCACTGGTCTTTGGGGTTGTTGAACGCATGGCGTGGGATATTTTGGAAGTTGCCAACCTGATGTGAGTGGCTGATGCTTGCTGAAGTGGTACGCTAAGGGACGCCCCACCTGAAACATCTCCAATGTACTCATCCTTGTCCCACGAGTGGCAAAATCCAAAGAACGAAAGGTCCATATTGGTGTGGTTGTGTAATTGTAAGTGACTCCGTGCTCTTAACACGATCATCTTTTCGTCTTCGATTGCAATTTCCCAGACAATAGGCGAAATTCTAGCAATAGTGGTGTTATTCTTCTGCGTCAGATCGATCATTCTAGTTCTCGTCCATCGCCGTCTTCGACAGAGATCGCCCCTTTGGTAAGATCGGGGAGGTGTGCCGAAAGTGGCGAAGTCGGTGGCGTATTCCCAGCCATCAGCGTCATTCGTTCTTAAATCGCCATTGACTTGAACCTCCCAATCATTAGCCCACATCCAATGTTTATCCGGTAGAACAAAATCTTGTTTCTTTGTGTTGTTGGTGTTTGTCATGTCAGACCATTCATATGCGTCATCTTTGAGGTAAGGAGGCAGCCATAATGATTCAGAACGAGAACTTATTCGCACTGACAGGGGAGACCAAACAGTACCTTCCAATAGGTCTTGGCCTCTTTTCAAACTAAAGACATCATTTATACCTGGCCGAATTCTCTGATTCTGCATAACAAATATAGTGCTCGGATTGGATGAAAAACCAGATTTTGTTTTGTATGTTTGCCATTTGTACAAGAGACTGCATTGTTTTGATGATGAGGTAGGAATGAGAGGTAGCTTTCGAATTGTTTGACGGCCCTTGGCGCCCAAAGAGAGGGTACATGAATCACGCATCCCTGCAAATAACGAGTCAAGGGAAACAGTACTTCCAGATGGTACTTTGATTGAATTGAAAGTTGAAACATCATCAAGGTCAATCTCTACTTCCATTCCGGTTTCATTGACAAAATTGAATCTGCTCGTCTGTGTTATTACTGCAACACTTTTGATATCACTCTCTGAACTGTTTCCCGCTCGTTCCAAATTGGAGATCTCCTGTAGAAGATCTCCAGTCAAATTGATGTTTATAAAATCAGGGCTGGATACCGAAAGTACCAGCTCGTTCGGAATCTGATCAACGTTCATAGTGAACCTGTTGGGCGGGGCAACAATATCTTCCCAAGAACCAGAGTTAGGGTTAAAGAATTTGACTTGGGCAAGTGCAACAATCTCTCCATTCATCGCATCTACCACTCCTTCGAGACTAGCTTTGAGCTGACTTGCTTTAATCTCGATGAACGGCCTCATGCTCGTATTTGATTTGAATGAGTGTATTAAAATGAATGATAAGGAATTCGTGTCGCAACGAATTCGTGTCGCAATTCTAGAGCCAGTTTTCTTGGAATGCAAAAGTGCTGACAAACTTGGACCTGATTTAAGTCGCAGTCTTTCATTAATTTTTTTAGTGACACTTGAGATCACGCGAACATCGTGCGGCGTCTATTGTAGAATGAAGGGATAATCGAAGAAATATGGGATATGGAATGGAATTATTAAAATGGATGGGCAGCGGGCAGCAAGCATAATCTTACCAGAGTAAAAAACATGGATTCACAGTCAAATGAGAAATCTTGAGATGATACATAGCCTTCACCCACAGTATCATGTACCATTCGGCAATCAACAGCCGTGCTGAGCATTGGGTCGTCAGGCATGCTGACATATTGAAAATGAGGGTTGACGGATGCAGCTAAATCGACCACTGAAGCAATTAGAACAATCATCATCAATTCAATTGAAATTAGTACATGCAAAATTAGAATTTACAAAATGCAGTATGTACTGCTAGCAATAACTTACTGCTCAAGTGAAATGTTCTTGCGCCAGTGCCATCGTCATTTTCAATGCTTTGAGTCATAATGGAAGCATTTGTTACGATTTGAACGACATAATCAGTTGGTCTTCTGCCTCTCGAACAGGCAAATTCTGACGCAGGGCGGCCGATAAGAACTGCAGAAAGACATGTGCCCGTGTTAGAAAAACACATGTAAAATTCACCTGACGTTATGTGCACATACCTGAGGTCTCTGAGAAGGTTACTCGAAAAATAACAGAAGAATCTCTTGCCTCCAGCCCCATGCTATCGATAGAAGACACATGTTCCTTTGACGATTTAGTTTTAAGATAAGCTGTAAATATTTTCATCTAAGAATTTGAGAGCGCATGAGGGTATCTTACCATTCTTATCCTCTGTCCTTGCTTTTCTTCCACGGTCGTGTACTCTTCTCTCCATTTCTTTCGATGCGATGCGAGCCAATTCAATTGCCCTCGCTAGCCACATAGTACAGTCTGAAATTGATGTAGGCGTCACCTTTATTATCGCCGATTTTACATCGAGCTCAACTTCATCAATGTGATTTTCTCCGTCATGAAAGTGGCACCCCCTTATGAATTCAATTGCATCAGAAGCCAGTGCCGGAGAAACATATGCTTCTTCAGAAGTAAAGCGTAATTGTTTAGGTGTCCTGAGAGAGGTTTCTGATGGCGATTTGCCTTTCCTCCTCGGCGTTTGAGGTGCAATTAAGGGTTGGCTGTCGTCCTCTTCACTGCTTCCAACCTCGCTCTTCTGATCTGAATCAAGTGGTTTTCTTCCTAGAAGTTGGTGCTGTGGCTCGCTACTTGGTTTCAAATACCTCACATTTGACTCAGATCGGTTGTGGTTAGTATCAGACAGTTGGACAATAGTGAAATTACTGATACTAAGACGAGAAAAAGACATCTTTGCCTTGTTCTTCTTATCCAATGTGATAGAGAAGATTTCTACAAGGTATGTGCGTTGAGAACTGTACCGTTCTAGTGCTATCTCGACTTTGTCGAAACAAACTTGCACGATCTCGAAAACAGGAGTTTCTGGGTGGGCTGCTAGAAAGTGATCAGTAGCGGGGTTACCAGTAGGCTCAGAAAGAGACTTGTTCTTCATCATCACCACCCCGGAGGCATAAAATCTTCCAATTGCTTTGGCAAGCTCTTCCACATCAACAAGGTTTAGACGAATTCGTCCTACTTTTACCGAGATTTGTCCTGAGCCTATTTCAGTTTGATTATCAAAGCTGTTAATAGGGGGGTGAACTTCTTCTTCCGGCTCCATCTTCAGAGGCTCATCGAATGAACTACTTGTATTACCCTTTAGATTGATTTGAAAGGGATGGATGATTGTTGTCAAGCTTTTTATAAGCCTTGCCACTCCATCGAGGTCAGCGGCATCATCTTGTTCCCCGCCCAAGACAGTCCCAGTAGTCTCACCAGCAAGCATAATCTGGATGTCCTGGACATCCATATTCCAAATAGTTTCTGAGGATTGTTCAGGTTTTGACAAGGTGATCTTCAGCTTACCTGCATCAAGGAAGAGTGCACCGTCGAGCATTTGAGGGCTGATGGGAATCCAGACTTTAGGAGCATGTGCATCAATATTTATGGACAGAGACGTTGGATACAAGACCGCCATTTGGGACCTGCGAGACTCTGGAGTCGTTGCATTTCTTAGTTGTCTCAAAAAATCATTTTGGATCTGATATGTTGAGCTTGAAAAGAAGTCCGCAACTCTGTCCGCGCAAGCGTTATTCCAAATGAGCGTTGTAGGATGAGCGCTGAGGTTGAATGAGAGCGACATTTGGTCCAGTATTGTAGTAATTTGACAAACAACCCCGTTCGGTGGAAGCCTCATTTCTGAATTTTCATCCAATGTGTTATCTAATGACGATAGGATGGGCAAAGGCGATTCGTCAGAGTCATTCTCAATGACAGTCCCTGTGCAATCAAAATCTTGAATATCTGGTTCAATTGCCAAGACTTTCTTTCCAGATGATATGTCATTATCACTGGTGACAAAGTCAAATACTTCAAACCTAACTATGTCAAATGTCAAGTCTGCCATGCCAGTATCGGAAGAGTAAGAAGATCCTTTCACGTCAAATTCCACAGTAATAATTTTCCTGCCATTCACACTCTCCAAAAGGCTGACCCTAACTTTGCAAACATGAAGCTGACAAGTTGTTTGGGTTGTTGGGGTTTTAGCCCTGCCATCAGATGAGGTTCTTCTCTTAGGCATAACAGGAGGAGCATCATCATTTCCGAAAGGGGACAGGAACATAGGGAGTTCGTCGTCTCCATAGGGAGCTTCGTCTTCTAAGCTTTGCCAAGTGTTGGCAGATCCAGATATTGAGTTAAGTAAGCGGCCTAACGTTGATGAGCTGCGTTTCTTAGCGAAACTATTCGCCATGCTTGATCTTCTAGGCGTTTTAATGCCAATTGTAGATGTGCCACGCTTGGCAACAACTGTACGCAAGGCAATCAGATGGAATGTACTCAATGTCTCAATAGGAAGCATGTTCTCCAACTCTACGAGGACATTACTCTCATCATCCTGCAGACCCCCATGAAACCCACTTTTTCCTGCTTCGCTTGACAGATTTTTCACCACCAGCTTCAAGTATACGTCGCGGCAATGACATATCTTCTGCACCTCTTTCCATGACCGTGAAGTTGGATTGTGTTTGACACATGCAATTGCATACTTCCACCAGGCCCTTGGATCCTGAGTGGGCGTTTTTTGTGGCCGCCGATGTAACATGGTATCTGTTCTTTGTTGTGAAAGAACCGCGTTCTTCAAAAGCTGATACTGTTTGTATTGCTGTGAGGTAACATTAAGATCAAGCCTGCATGGAAGAAGTTCTGCAAAACACAGAGAATTATCCGAAGCATCGCTGGCCAAGGTAGTGAGCATAGTTTGAGAAAAGGCTGAGCAGATGTAGTCATGGCCAGGGTCATTTTCCACTCTAGACGGAGAATATTTTGATGGAGAACCAGGTGTTGTAAGTGATAACTTTGTATCGAAACCAGGGTCTTTCCTCGTTGATAACCGTTTCATCGCATCCGCAATACGCCGTTGACATGTTGCAACTGGGAGCGATATGTGCCCGTTTAACAAATCACTCTCGGTAATGAGAAAAGAGGGGTCATCATCCCAATACATTGATAAATCTTCAATCTCAACCTTTTTGTGTGTCTTACTTCCACCATCAGAAATGGACGAGCTGCCACTATCCTGGCGTGTGGGTGTGGTGCTTGTTTGAGATTGATCTAAGCCTTCACTGTTTAAGCCATTCTCCGATGATTCGACCTCAGAAGCATTTGTCACAGATACACTTTTTAGTGTCAACCCAAAAGCAAAAGCTCTTTGGTCAGAGTTGCCATGGCTCGAAGTGGATATGTCCTTTTTTTGTGGTAAACTCATATTCAACCCCTCAGCTGGTATCTCACATCTTATATGTACTTCATTGACGGAAGAAACTAGATTCTCATAAATTTTGGCTTTGATCTTCTTCTTCAGTGCTGGCAGACCTGCTTCTTTTTCTTTCTTCGTCGATGATGAATTGGGACCTCGTCCACTCTTCTTTTGTATCGAGCCGTTCAGTGAAAGTTCAATGCCGTCTCCAACATCATCGTCTTCTTTGCCATCTACATCCTCAGATGAGCTCCACCTTCGTCTTCTACCATGGTAACTCAATGCTTGGCCATCATTCTTATCCTGTTGAGGTCCTTCGCCAGCAATTCTTCCCGAGAAGAAGTTCCTCTCCAACCGCGCTAGCGATGCCCGTTTTGCCCTAGTGCGTAGTGTTTGTGATCCATAGTAGGTTCGATTTGCAGTTGAAGGGAGCAATGGTACGCACACAAGATGCATCCCCCGAATTTCTAGGGACGCGGGAGCATCCAAATTTGTCCAAGGTATATTGATTTTCAGGGTGCGTGCCCAGCATGACAATACTCCAAAGCCTGACAGCCCAACTGCCCCTAATATGTGGCTACCTATGAAATCCCCATCCAATTCAACGTTCTCGAGTTTGATTTTCCCTCTAAGGGCTGCCAGCTTGAGATTTTCTTTGGATATATTGAGAACGTATTCCCCCACGAGATCCTCAAGCACTGTCCGATGAAAATGATAGACGATAGCGATAGGGACAACGACAATAAATGGAAACAATGAGTGGAAGCAATGAGAAAAAACGCTGCAGCGAGGGACAATGTTGAAGTGAAAGCTGTGCCATCAACTCACCTGCGGCTAGATAAGCTTTCATCCTGAGAGATGGAGTATTGTTGATATTCAAAAGCCACCGTCATAGAAATTCTAGCAAGATTCTTGGATGAATTCTGAATTCTTGGATGATTGATGATTTGCCAACTGGATTTCCTACACAGTTGATATCGACATGTGAGTACAGAGATAGAAATGCATCCTTCGTTGTAAAATAAAGGCGCTGCCTAGCATGCCTCATGCCTCGCAGTTAGTGATGGTGTGACGTTCATAAAACCCCTCCCAAGCCCAAGGCGTAAAAGGAAAAGGTAAAAGTTGGAGGAACTCGGAAGCAAAAGCCGGTCTCTGGTCGTCTCCGGTAGTCTCGGTCTGGAAAGGGAAAAAAACAAGATTTTTTATGTAGATACAATAGTACGATACCTACATAGATACTTATCTAATGTACTGTGTGATGTGGGCTACGATAGTGAGCCTGAGATCGGATTGAAACAGATTGTACGATAGAGCAGAACCAACCAACCCATAGATCTGACATATTGTAGATCTGCATAGATTACTTCACGGATTACTTATTCTCTCTGCCTATCAACTCTTTGATTTTATTGAAGGAGCTATCGGGTGCTATCTCATGTTTTTCATTTTAAGAAACATTATGTTTGTAAAAAATGATAGCAGATACTCTATTCTGTATCATCGTTGACACCAAAACAAAGATCTTCTGGTCTTCTCTAAATCGAGCTTCCTCTAAGTTTTAACGAACTACCAACCCAAAGACCATATACCATTATTTACCCACGTATCATAAATCTTTGCATTAAGATATCATCTGGCATGTCTATTGATACACCTATCGTTGTCTATTCTCAATACATCTGACGAGGATCACCTCCACTAAGACCCTTTGAAATTGCAGCCGCCGATGCAATATCCATGGTAGTATTCCATCCCAAAAGGTAGGGAATGGATGTTTGACAGATGGATTTGACTACCTCGAATTCACCGGCTTGGATTGTGATTTCCAATGGAGTTGTCTGGAAAAATGTGAGTAGAGAGAAATTAGATGTGTATGATATGCTGCATAGCAGAGGAGCAGATGAGTGTAACCCTTCTTGACAAAATAGTATGCCTGAAAATGGGTACACACATAAAAATCAATGATACCACACTCACTGGCAAACCCTCAATACCCGGAGGAGTCTGACCCCCCACACCACCCTTCATATAATCCACCTTCAACGTCAACGTCGCACCTTCTCCCGGCTCAATAGTCATTACCTTTTCAATCACATCCCCCGACAACTGCGTGACACCACCTGACATATCCGCACCAGCATTACTACCATCTGAACCATCTCGATTAAACACGGGATGAGATAATTCCACACTACTCTCGGGTAATTGACTTAGTAGCAATCCCACCTCTTCGACGCTCAGACTGAATAACGTTTTAGTGCTCCATGCAAATCCTGCACCGGTATTGTTTCTAGGAATGAATTCCAATACTAGCTTGCCACGTCGTTCGACGGACACGCCGTCATTACCGGCACGTTTGAATTGTGGCATGACGGATCGCATGGAGAGGGCGGAGTCTGGACCGAAGATTGTGTATTGTGGGAAGCCTCGACGGGGCATGGCCATGCTGAATGAGCGCGATTGTGTGGAAGTGGCATTGTTGATGGGTAGCGGTGATCTTGATTTGTTCTTAGAGAGGGTTGTGGTTGTGGCGTTTGATGATACCAGAGCAGATGCAGATGCGCGTAGGATTGTTGAGGAATTGCGAGTGGAGGACGCCGCCACTCGGGAGGCCAAGGCCCCGAGATTTCTGGATGCTACTGAGGACGATATCATGGTGCAGGAGGTGTTACGATAGTGGAGTACAGTTCTGTCAGTTGTCAGAGGCAGAGGGTATCGTACATTCCTAATAAACTAAGAAAGAATCACACATCTATTGTACTTGAGATTTTCTGGCGCCAACAACAAAAGGAAGTCTGTCTGGCTTTAGCGATCTTGGTGACACCTCTCGCTAGAAAGACTTGAAAAAATTAGTATGTATGTACGATATTACGTGTACAATACCTAGTGAATGACGTGAATGATGTAAAAGCTCAGCCGCCCAGAAGCCTTGCTTCCTCGCACCATCGATCGCCTCCCCTATCCTAAATAACGAAGCCGATCATGGAGGATCCGCCACCTTCATCGTCGTCGTCATCGCCTGGACGCGTCGTACGAATCCACCTAGCATGTCGTGCCCCCCTCCCCATCGGGTCAACCCTACGCGTCACCGGCGCCCACCTATGGGACCCCACCGAATCGCCCGGCCATGCCTCCGACCCATCCGATGCACGACGCGTCTCCATGCACATGGGGCGCGATGCATTCAAGGGAGGCGATAGCGGATTCGCCGGGGGGAGTTTAGGCATGGGTGCCGCCAACGTAGTCAATGAAGATGAGGCGGCTGTAACGGGTGATGGAACCATGACGCCATTGGGACGGGATCCCTTACTCCCCGGCAGCCCGGAGAGTAAGGCTGCCGTGGAAGCGGAGCTTCTTCCCGGGGAGACAGCGGGAGAGTTGAGTAGGAGGACCATGATGGGGATTAGGGATTCTCGATCACATTGGTATGCGTCGAGTGTGGAGATGGTGACTTGTCCTGATACGTATCCCATTTGGAGGACGAGACGTCCGGTTATTTTGGTGTTGACGGACCCTCCCAAGAAATCCGATGATGGCATGGTGGATGATGAGACTGTGAGTGATGTATTCCATCATCACTATCGCTACCTGGTCGTAACCCCCGGTGCCGAAAACGATGGTGCACACGGATTGAGCAAGTTTGAATCCGAAGATGGTTCCATGGAAAACATCAGCGATTTGCTCTACGAGACGAAGATATCCACGGGTAATTTAATGCATGTGGGATTTGACTCCATCATGACCTCTGGCGATAGCGGGGCGAGTTTTCCGGTAACTATGTGGGAGAATCCATTTTTGGCAAGTGAGAACGAGGATGAGACTATGAAGGATGCTTTATCCCGTGAGTTTTCTATTACCTCCACTGCCGGTGCATCTGCGGGTGCATTGTCCATCCATTCGGAGGCTACCTCTGTGAGGCAAGCGGGAGGTGGAGTGGCTAGAGACTATGACCTGGCAAACTTACCCTATCGAACGCTAGATATCGACATAGCCACTTCCTCCATAGTGAAAAACCCTCCATTTGCACCAAGCGAACACATGGACGATGACACCACTACTCCCAAGTATACCAACGATGGCATCCTAATCGATGATTGGAATGGATGCGACGACATCACCTACAGGCCATACCGCATCCGGGAGGGACTCAAGGCCCAACGTCTCAAGGACGAAAGCGATCCCGATATGATATCTTCAGCCTCAGAAGGTGACACCATGGCTCTCGAAGCAGCTGATAACAAGCCGCGACGACGTATCTTTATTGTTTGTTATCATTTACCAGTGATTGTATCGAAGAATCCCAGTACGGGCGAATGGCAGGCGTGTTGGGCGGAGTCTCTATTGTCCAAGACTGCGAATAGTTCGTTCGTATCGTCGTATGATCCTCATTGGGTGGGGACAGTGACTACTCAATCTCCAATTGTCGATGAGGCTGATAAACAGGCGCTCCAATCACTGTTGGCAACCATGGATTGTACTGCCTTATTCATTGACGAATCTGTGAGGGACGCACACTACAAGGGATTCTGTAAACAAGTCCTGTGGCTTGCCTTTCACCATGTGGATTTATTGGATATGAAAGACCCTGCATTTTCCTTTGATTTGGATGCCACAGGAACGAAACGACCTGAGGATGGGACGTTGTTTGACTTGCGGAGTTCGTGGGATCAACGTCAGGTGGGTCAGTGGTGGGAGGCATATAATGTTGTGAATAGTACATTTGCGGTGGAGGTAGCCAAGATGGTCCAGCAGGAGGATGTTGTTTGGGTGCACGATTATCATTTGTCGCTCCTCCCACGTATGCTGGGTGACGAAGAGAGAAAGGTCAAGGCACCAGGAGCACGCTTGACGAAGAAGATATTCTTCCTGCACATTCCCTTTCCGGTCAGTATGATATTCAAGGAGATTGAATGTGGTGCATCCATCCTTGAGGGAATATTGCATGCCGATGTTGTGGGATTTCATGGATTTACGGATGCAAGACACTTTTTGAGCTCTGCCAAGCGTATCCTTGGGGTATCCCACGATAGCTTGGAGGGAGGTCTGATAGGGGTGAGGTACAAGAAGAGGACGGTTGCGGTAACGATGAGCAGTGTTTCCATTGAACCTTACATGGTTGATGCGGTGATGCAACTCCCTACAGCAATTGAGGGAGAAGCCCAGCTACGAGCAAAACATGCCGGAAAGATTCTCATTGCTGGACTTGATGTTGCGCAATATCTCTCTGGTGTTGGTCTTAAACTATCTGCGTACGAGAAACTTCTTCATGATGCACCTGCATGGCGAGAAAAGGTCGTCTTGGTCCAACGTTGTTTGATCCCCGGTGCTCGGCAGTTGGACGAGTCAAGGACAATCCAAGAGATACGAGTGATGGTGAAAACAATTATATCAAAGTATGGGGATTCAGTCATTGATTATGAAGAGGTGTTTGGTTCTGCCCTGCCGGTGGATCAACGATTGGCACTGTGGAAGGCGGCAGATTGCCTTTTGAACACTGATGTTCGTGGGGGGTTGAACCTGTGGCCGATCGAGTATGTGTATGCTCAGAAAGGATTGGACGTTCCAGGCATTTTAATTGCATCTGAGTTTACGGCAGTATTTGGTATCATCAATGGAGCCCTGAGAATTAGCCCCTTTGATATAAAAAACACAGTGGCCACGATTGATAAAGCCCTAACCATGAGCAAGGGGGAAAGAGAAGGAAGAAATCTTCGTGATATTGACTTTGTTTCATCCTCTGGCTCTGCTCAGTGGATTCAGAACGTGTTACGGGATTTACGGGATCAGTCAATCTATGATTTGAGCAATCAAGAGACTGAACAGTCACCAGAAGTCCAAAATGTGGCAGAGTTCTTGGCAAACGAGCGCGATGAACAATTCACTCGGCTTGAACCAACGTCGGTCATTTCTGCTTACAAATTATCTTCAAGAAGAGTTATCATACTTGATTTCAATGGGACAATTGTCATCAAGGAGGCTGTGGACAGTTTTCTGAAACAAGATGCCATTGGGTCAGCTGGAGATGCACCTCCTCAGGCAGTATTTCAGTCATTGGAGAAATTATGTGCAGACCCCAACAACACTGTTTTTGTTGTTAGTGAGTTTCCCATGTGATTGCAATTGCAATCCCTATCTTACAGCGTTATCAAATCTCTAATGCCAATTCTCTTTTCCATTGCAGGTGGTGACAACAATGAAAATGTAGAAAGGGCTATTGGAAACATACCTGGTCTAGGTCTGGCAGCAAGCAACGGCTCCTGCTTTTCGCCTCCAGTAGCAAATGGAAATTCAACGAGAACTTGGTTAGCTTTGGATCTTGGTGTGGATTGGGGAGCAGTGAAAAAGGTAAGCTCACATTAAATGTTCTCTTTTATGCCAACATTGTTCCAATTACTAAGGTGTGCTTGTAAATGATCAGGTCGCAATTCCAATCATGTCCAAGTTCACGGCCAGGACCAATGGATCCTTCATCAAATTATCTCATTCTAGCATAGGCTGGTCGTACTACTCGTGTGATCCCGAATTTGGCAGCCTCTTTGCAAAGTACCTGGTGATGGAGCTCGAGAGGGAGTTAGCTCCGTATGACGTTCGGTTTGTTAATCTCAAGGGCATAGTAGAGGTGATTCCACGGAGTCTGAACAAGGGGATCATTGTCAAGAAAATATTACGAGATGTTGCAGCTAGGGATGCAAATGCAGGGGTTGACTTTGTTCTCTGCATGGGTGATGACATATCTGATGAGAAGATGTTTACTGTGAGTTCCATCGTCCATTGTTTTGGTTCCTTGAACTTGTTTGATCATGACTCACTCATCGTTTTTTGTTTACTGCACTCTGCCTCTAGTCGGTATTTTCATTTGTCTCAGAAATGGATGAGGATTATGACAATGTAGTCCCATCACCGCCAGTGATGCAATTGAGTCAAGGCACATTGGCTGCGTCACAATCATTTTTGGTGGAGCCAGGAAGTGTCCGGTGCCGAGATGTTAATACACCCATGTCTGCATTCACAGTTGCTGTAGGGAAGAAACCAAGTCATGCCTCTCAATATGTCGATGGAGCTGAAGACGTGGCCGATCTGCTAGTGAAGATGGCCACGGGGTCTGCCGATGCATCTTATCATAGGGAAAAGGAAGGGGAGAGACAGCTTACGCATTTCAGTTAAGAATCAAATGAGCTAATTCATTAGTAGTAGTAGTAACTAAAAAATCGACAGGGTTATATCTTGTCTGTTCGTTGCCATGTTGAAGCACAGCAAGGCGGCAACCAAGATAAACAGCACTCCCTAATCTAGTCTTTATCTTTCCGTTTTGCCTCCCTCATTTCTTGACGCTCCATCAATGACTCAATCATCCGCATCATATCATCACCGATATCCATTTCGTTCTGGTCATCCTCGTAAATAAAATCGCCACTGTAATCCGCAACACTCGGCCAATCTACCACACTCTCAAAGCCATACTTATTCTTCAACTCCGTAAAGGCGTCACTTCCACTAGGTCCAAGATCTACCACGTCAATCCTATCATCCTCAATAGCTCTTTTGACTAAATCACGGACGGAATGGAACCAAACATATCTTTTAGCGGCATCATCGTCACAGTAAAACCATTGTCCTCTAGCACAACGACCTTTGATTACTTCATGAGCAAAACCCATCACCTTGTCTGTATCAGAATCTCTATATTCACGAATGCTCCCTGCCATGCGAGTTGTGCCCATGTATCGACTTATTGCCTCAGCCAAAGCATTCACAAAAGCATTTGTGCTTTCACCATACATGCTCGACAACAATCGAACTTCATGTTGGACAACACACCGGAAATGACCATAGCTTGAGTGAGGTGCTGCGGCACCTCCCCTGATGGGCTTGGCGGTAACAGTAAAGTTTTGAGCCTCGGGAGTTGCCTTTTTCAATGTACGCTTACACCCTCGTGGGAGAGTTTTGATCCAGTCATCGACGGTAGTGTAGTTTCGGATATCCAGCAATGCTGAAAATAGGTCGGGATGATCAAATTATGAGTATAAACCCTGTATAAAAGCACATGATTTTTCTGAGCAAAATAATATGCAAAAAGAGTATACTTACAATGTGGTCGAGTCATGAATTGACCAGTCCACTGCCCCGCTCCCATCGCACCCAAACTAGCCGACTCCCTATCCCGTCTACCTACCTCATCTCCAACTACTAATTCCTCCCACTCCTTCATCTTTCCAGCATCTTTCTCTTCTGACAACCCCTCCTTCTTCATAGCCATCTGCAACAACTTCGCAGGCAATGAATTCTCGGGCAAATTATCCCCAAAGGCCGCGGCGATGGCCAACTCGATATTGTTGTAATAATACGCATACGCGTCATTCTTATCGGATTCATCGTAATCGAAAGCACATTTGATCCATGCAAATAACTTTTTAGTATTGGTTTCGGATAGGGTGGTGTTAATTATGACTGATATTGGTTCTGGTGCTAATTCGTCTGCGAGGTTCAGTGGTGGAACGAGAAGTGAATTGGAGTGGTGATGTGTGACGTGATGGCTTGGGACAATGGATGTTGGTGCATGAGAGACTAAGCCGCCGCCGCTCGCTGTCCTTGATGGAGGTGTTAGGAATCCATCTGCTGTATTAGGATGGCTAAGGAGAAGAGCCAGGCATGAAAATAATAGGAGTGATATGGAGTTGTTCATTGTTGTTAGGTATTACCATAGACACTATGTTGTATGAGCGCACTTTGTCATCATAGCTGGGTGTTGTGTTGGTTGCTTCGGCACTTTTCTGGATCTTTAGTAGGTACCTATGCTGATCCCCGTATGTAAACGGGGACTTCCCGTTTACATACGGGTACAATCTAATCC
>JALLAU010000176.1:0-20083 GCA_036939495.1 Thalassiosira hispida | reverse complement strand
CCAATGAGGTTTGAGAGAAAATTGTAGATCCGATCATCCCTAGAGGTTAAGACAGAGGAGCAGCGGAAAGTGCTATCATTGGTTAGTACATTCACAAGTAAATGATAAATTGAGAACATGAAGAAATCTTACCCAAAGGCACTCTCGATGAGTACACGCCAAGTACTGATCCAAGAGAAATGTAGCACAAGTTATTCAGGAGTAAGAAGAGCCCCACTAAGCTGACAATCTTAATGCTTCCGAATATACTTGCAAAGGGATAGCACACGAACACATAGATGAGCGGCCAAAACGACTCAAGGCCTAGCACAACAATCAGCCTGCCAAGAACGACCGGGACAACGTCGTAGCGTCTCTTTTTGAAGTCGACTTGATATAGCAAGGACCACTGATAGGAGAAACCGACAGACGGATACCTTTCATACATCATGAGCACGGATAAGCAAAGAAGATGTTAGCACCCAACTTTCACGTGGAATGTATTCAAAATACAATATGCAAACTCACATTCTTGTGAACCTTTCGGACATCATGAGCACGGTGGAGAATATTTGGGATTGTGAGGGAAGTTGTTAGCATGCAGCTTTATGTCGGCCACAATAAGAAAAAGTAACGGACTCACGTCCACAGAGTATTGCTGAAGAAGAAAAGGCTGAGTCTTTGGGATAGGCCCGGAAAAGATTTGTTGTTTCCCACATCATAGAACAAGAATCCAGTAAGAATGCCTAAAGAGCACACTTCAAAAACACGAAGACCATTCACACCTGGAATGAAATAATGATGAGGTTAGGCAAACAAATTGTTCAATGGTGTTGGTCATTTGAATGGAAAGGTGCGGTACTCACAGAGAGGCCGATAAATTTTGTATTGGGTGAGAACAACATGTTTCAGTTGCTCAGAAAAGGGTGCTGATGCATCGATTCGCTTTTCAGAATTTGGTGCCTGCGCCAGATCGCCAGTTCCTTTGATCACTTTGAAGGCATTCTTCTTTCTTAATTCAGTGCCATTTGTCTCCCATTCTTTTAGTGCGTTCCCCAGGACTGTACCGCTGTCATCTTTCTCCTCTTCGTTACATAAACGGTGTTCCGTATCAAGGCTAAAGCTCACTTGTCGAGATGGTTGAGTTCCAGATGGGACAACGGCGGAAGCAGTTGGTAGTGCCTCGCTAAGCTCCGAAACATTACTGCTTGATCGATCTCGTTTGGCATTAGTAATATCTTCCTGATCACCAATCTCACCAAGAGATGACAACAAAGACATAATCGAATCTCTACTTTCTCTCCTGGGGACACTTCTTTTTGGGTCATATATAACGTCTGAAATGATACTGTTTGATGACTCTCTTCTGGAAAAGTCTTCTTTATCCAGAGCCTTTGGCGCGATGACCTTAAGAATAGAAGAGTCTAGTAATGACCTGCTACCTCTTCTTGTCATGGTATCTAGCTCGATAGATGGAGCGTCACTCAGTACGCTACCAGCCCATGATCTCCCAGAAGCATTGTTATATGTGAGCATAAAGTCCTTTCGCGTGGACCCTTTAGGCCGGGAAATGAATTCTGCAGTAATGGCATCTTTTGAAGTACAGCTATGCTCGCCTGATACAACTGACAACCCACGGGAACCAAAAGATCTAGTACTCCCACGGAATGATCTGTACGATGCAGTCTTGTATGTTTCCATAACCTCTCTTCTACTTTCAGTTTTTGGCAGCGATGTTTCATTGTTTGTAGAACCATCCGTTTTATCCTTTGTCGTTGGCTCGGACTTGGGTTCCGGTTCCGGGATATGGGTTTCACTCAATTTCATACTCTCACTAAACGACCCCATTTTGGTTGACAGCCTCCTGCTTTGTGGCCGAGAAGAATACTCAGTTTTTGGCAGTGATGTTTCATTGTTTGTAGAACCCACAGTTCGAAGAAGATCCGTTTTATCCTTCGGCATTGGCTCGGACTTGGGTACTGGTTCCGGTATGTAAGTTTCTCTCAATTTCATACTCTCGCTAAATGACCCCGTCGATTTGGTTGACAGCCTCCTGCTTTGTGGCCGAGAAGAATATTCTGAATGGGTTGGATTTACTGATAGATCAACTCTTATCATTGCCGGGGCATCCCATGTCTCCTTCCTTGCTTTCGATGTCTGCATCCAGATCACAATCTTTCTCACGAGAGCAAGCATCAAGCAAACTACAGTCACAGCAATGAATGAAATCCCCCATCCAGCAATGCTGTAGTCTGAGTGGATCTCATCGCCACCAGCAAACTTATATCTCTCCAAATTTGCAGCCCTGCTGTGTACATGATGACACAGATAATATCTGCTGCACTTGTAGTCCGATGTAAGATAATTGCCCAGAACCGCGTTAGGATTCTCGTAACAGTCACAAGATGGATACTGCATCTGGGTTTGCACAAAGTGAGAATCACACGATGGCATATCAGTTGAAAGATTTCGCCGGCTCGAAGAACCGCTATAGTTACCAACATTGAGGATGAAAGCCATTCCATCAAAGTGATGCATTTCAATATGACAGTGAGAGTACCACAGGCTTGGTTCTTCTGTGTGTATTCGTGTCACGACGGTGCCTCCAGCGGGAATGAGGAAAGTATCTTTTAGTACAGCCTTGTTGGGCGGGATACTTGCAGAGAGAGCACGGGCATCGTCATGAGATTCATAGTATGAATTGAGCTTGCACTTTGATAACGAGCAATCTTCTTGCTTCTTGGGGATGACAACATCGAGGATCTCCATTTTGAGCCCGTGCCTTACATAATAGATGAAAGAGATTCATTAAAACATGTGAGCCGTGTGTTGCGTAGAAAATAAAATCATAGGACTAATGAAAACACATTACTCACAAATGCATCGGATGGTCCATCAAAGACGTTGTCCTCCAAACCAAAATAACTGTTGAAGATTCAGGTACGTTGAGCACAGCTGTATTCTGGTGCATATCAGCTGAGCTAAACGTAGGGTCTAGCATGGATTTCTTGGGGTTCACATGTTGATAGAAAGGACCATCATCTAGTCGGATGAAATGGGAATGCTGTGGGTAAGGTTGAAAGTGCGAATCGACGAAGTGGACTTCAGGCGGTTCTTCGCTGTATCTTTCCATGCGCCTATTCATAGATTGGTTTTGAGTGAGTGCGGTAATTTTCAAGCATCTTCCTAAATAAGGAGCCCCATCAAATGTCTTCCTTTCAAAACAGTTCATCGTCACATGATCTTCATTCCGGCCAAGAGGGGATCTGATGTTGTCTTCGGGGTCATTTACTTCATTGGACCGCGAAAACAAGGATCCCTCGTTAGATGATACACTCAAAACAGCTCTCACTCCATTTTGATATCCCTGATAGGCTGATTCAACTGTGTCGGCACGAATCCAAAACGACTTGCCATTATCCCAGTCTTCAGGAATCGTCACTTCAACATCAAACCTCTCTGCTACATGAAGAAACACCTCGTTCACAACTACAGGCTCAACTAGCTCCGAGTCTGCGGCAATAACCTTCATCTTGAGGTCTGCAATGTTAATTCGAAGGCCGTAATGAACACCTCCATTGATGAGCCTGAACTTATATGTTTTTCCAGCAGATACTGGAACGATTTCTCTCATCCGACCGTTGCCTAAAAGAGAGACACACAGAGTGGAGTTGAAATAAATAAGACTGGTGCAACCAACCAACTCTATCATTGTTCAAACATAAGCTCTTACACGTTCCAAATTCCCAAGCACTTGTACCAACAGTGTGCCCGCTATCATCCTTGGACACGGCCTCGTTCAACCCTCCCATTTTCTTCTCTAGATGAATCGCATCAGGTTCGACAAATCCATCCTTAAAAAATAGAATTCGCTCATTTTCGTAGTAAAATGGACTTCCAACATTTTTGTATGTGTCACTCTCTGGCTCGGCTATCATCCCATTCAAATTATCGACAAGTGGTTTCTTCTCTTCTCCCTTTGGATGAACAATCAGGGGACCATGGATTGCGTTGATGGCATGAATTCCCAAAACTCCCTGCAAGAAAATTGTGGTTAGAGTACTGACAAAAAATAATAATAATTTGATGCGGTTCAGAGTAGACACACAAAAAAACCTACCGAATGAGTATGCCACCAATAAGTACCCGGAGTCTCCTCCACCTCAAACTCATACACGAACTGTGTAGAGGGAGAGATTGGGCACTGAGTCACGCCCACGACTCCATCATACTCGAGAGCATTAGTCATTTCGAACCCATGCCAATGAAGGGAGAGGCCTGAGGTCGACAGGGAATTTGTGAGTGTAACGGATAGGATATCACCTGCTTGGACATGAATTGGTGGACCAATCAATGGTAATTCTGTCTCGCCACCGCCGCTACCACCACTTTCGTTCGAGCCCGCAGATTCAATGAGAGCGGCAGAGACATAATTAGGCAAAGTTTTTCTCAATTTCTCAGGAGGCCATTCGTGGTAGATGGCTGTGTGATTTGGCAATGAATTCAGCAGCGGGGCGTACTTCACTTGTGCGTCAAAGGCAAAGGAGCGGATGGCCGCGTTTGTTGCGGATGACATCAGGGAGATGCCTGATAGGAGGACGAGGGCAATGTGATGCATCAGCCGCAAATTCATTTTATATCTCTCGTTATTCGTGCTATGTCAAGAATATGGAGTGTGATGCTGATGTTGTCTACGCAACAAGAGCACTTTCAAATAGGTATTGTATCTGGGGATGATTTTAGACGGAAATTGGCAAGGGGACGATTGTGAAAGGCAAAATGCAACGGCAACATGATCTGCAACCTTCTGATAGGACACTTTGCTATGCTTGAACTGAAGCTTACCTATGTGCAAATGCGATTGACCAACAATCCAACTGATTTGCTAATCTTATTTGTGAAACAGGGAATACAAGTTGAAGGTAGGGGACTGTCTTTACTGAAGTTGAAATAGGCACAATACACACCGGGAGTGGTACGATACCATCGCTACAACGCCACATCAGATATGATGTTCCCCCATCCAACTTGGCTGTTCTACTCAGACTCAATCGGTACGTGGTACATACTGAGCACCCAGACCTGATACCGAGTACCCAGGTACGATAGACAAAAGTTCTTGCCAACAGCAAGAACTTCATGAAAATACGTGATTGAAATGTGGGAAATGTGACACATCATATGTAAGCCTTGTCGAATTAAAAAGTGAACCCCTTCCCGCGCGAGCTCCCTATTTTCTGACCTTTCTCATACCTCGCGCGAAGAGCCGATTCGCAAAACAATTGAATTATTGGTTCAGGTGAAACCTAGCGCGAACCTAGGAGAAGTAAACCTCGTCAGACAATTGTTACAATAACGGTAATAATTCAAAAAATATCGCGAGAAAGGTTTCTCGAGTTTTGGCAAGATCAATATTGCCTTTTTGTCACATCAACGCTCGCGCTGATTCAAATACTTATTCCGCTCACGTAGGTATTTAGTGTACGTAGCTAAGTACCAAGTCAATCAAATTTTAACCGATCCACACGACCCGGCCGGCGCGCATAAAGGCCGGTCGGCGCGATCAGCCTGCCGATCAGAAAACCAATCTACTCACAAGATTGGCGACGAGACCATGGCGGCCGCTTCCACCCTAGGCTTCGTGAAGCCATTACACTATCACCCCCTTTCTCTCCTGTCACTAGCACTTCACCAGTGGATAGCGCTTGACGAGATCTTTAATTTGATGTGTGGGTCGAAAAAAAGGCGAAGCTTAGCCATTTTCGGTAAAATTGGTTAACCCCTGGTTAACCCTAGAGGGGGGTCTGGTTTTAATTTGACAAGGCTTATATTGATTCCGACGGACGTTTTTCAAAAAGCAAAGCAAGAACGCCGTTGGTCACGACTCGGCCAATCGCCACCTTCAAAGACCAACACCAACACCACCAGGGTAGGGGACCAAAGATGAATTGAATCTAATGGTAGCTCGCTTTGGCCTGGCCAATCTTCATACATAATACGACTCTCTACACCTCTCTGCCTCTCTTCCATTAGATTAGTTAGATCTTACTCGCAAAATCCTCCTAGCCTACGACAAACAACAACCATGGGCCGCGACGACGAAGACATGGGCGAAAAAATGTC
Source organism: Thalassiosira hispida (assembly GCA_036939495.1). Lineage (NCBI taxonomy): Eukaryota > Bacillariophyta > Thalassiosirophyceae > Thalassiosirales > Thalassiosiraceae > Thalassiosira > Thalassiosira hispida. The sequence goes on along the minus strand of JALLAU010000176.1, from coordinate 13,981 downwards.
AGCCCCGCCCGATTTTGACGGTCCAACGTCCCGTCGACACTTTACCGACGTCCTATGTACAATCCTATTATGGTGTATGTGGATTTCCATGACGGGATTGGGTATCTATGCCATGCAGAATGGTGATTATCGATTGATTCTCTATCCGTTGGATTATGCTGGCAATGGTGAGAAGCGAAGTTTTTCTCTATGCTTTTGTATTTTGAAGATTTGTTCTTTCTGAAATTTCACCTGATGACATCATCTTGGAATGCAATCCATAGTTTGCGGCACGGACAAGGGGTCGATTGATATGACAGAGTACCCGTATTTGTACTATGTCAATGATTACAGCGGAGGGGTCTGTGTCAAAGAATGTCCCCAAATCGAAAACCTGACCGATGCATACACCCTCGTGACCTACGATGGTCTCTTCCAAGTAGAAGGCGCCAACAACATGACCAAAGAGCTAATTCAAGTTGCTAACTACAGCTCCAACAACAACACACTCGCGTGCACTACCGATAAATGCTACCCCAACAACGACCCTGCACAATCCTACACGTCGGCCGGTGTCAATCGAGGCAAGGGATTTGCCTGGTATGCAGTCGACACCTACGAGGTAATGTAAGTATCTCTTGATGTTTACAAAATCAACCTTGCTGATAGATCTCATATGTTTCTGTTCATTGAATTTCCGGCAGGTGGCGATGCGTTTTCCGTGACGAGGGACGGGATGCAATAATTGCAATTGTGAATCCGAACAAGGACAATTTCACCGAGGATGTCATCGATATGGCGACGCAGAACGAGAACATCAAACAGGGACACAGTTTGTGGAATAATCTCTTTAATGATTTGTGGGTTACTAGGTATTTCATTCTTGGGATGGGATTTGGCCTTCCTTTGGTAAGTGTAAACATCTCGTCTCATGTGTGTGGCTTCTACTTTACATGATGATATCAGCTGTTTCTAATGAGATGTTCCGAACATTATATTTTAGGTCGTGGGCTTTTTCTATGCATTCATGCTACGTATTCCTGGAGTCCTCCCCATCATGGTTTGGCTATCCATCTTTGCCACAATAGGTATCGTCTTCGCCGGTGCGTGGTACGCAGGCGATACGGCTTCTCAGTGGAAAACTGCTGAACCACCAAAGTATACAGATGACGAAATCAAGGTTGCAACCTATTCATCTTATGCACTCTACGTTGTTGGGGGGCTTTTAGTCCTCCTATTTCTATTCATGAGGAAACGCATCCAGCTTGCGATGGGGTGTGTCAAAGAAACGTCGAAGGCGATTATGAAAATGCCACTCATCATCTTGTTCCCCGTGTTGCAGGGATTATTCTTCATGGTATTCATGATTGCCTGGACGGTTTACTCAGTGAATATCGCTTCGATGGGAGACTTCAAAACAAACACGTTTGCGGCTGGAGACTATCAGATCTCTGTACGGACATTTGAATTCTCTGACTTCATCAAGAAATGTGGTTGGTACATGCTCTTTTGCTTCTTTTGGTCGGGGCAATTCATCCTGGCGTTGGGAGAAATCATATTTGCCATGGCTGGTGAGTTTACTGTGTCAACACGTTTTTGGACTTATGCTAGCATCAGCTGTGCTTCCCCAAATCTAACTAACACACAACATTACTTTCCCAGTTGCCAAATGGTATTTTGCACGAGATAAATCAAGGGTTGGGAGCTCGACAGTTTTAGCCAGCATAACAACATCGATGTGGTATCATTCTGGAACGGCAGCTTTTGGATCCCTAATCATTGCCATCATCAAAATGATACGGTCATTCCTTGCATACCTGCAAAAGAAAGCCGATGAGATGAATAACGGCATTGCGAAGGCGGTGCTATGCTGTTGCCAATGTTGTATGTACTGTCTCGAGAAATGTATGAGATTCATAAACAAAAATGCCTACATTCAGACAGCAATTTTTGGAACTAGCTTTTGTACTAGTGCGAAGGAAGCATTTTTCTTGATCCTGAGGTGAGACAAACGATGTCTTGCTCTTTTTTTGCATTGTACGCTATTGATTAAACTCACACTCTTGTCCCTGTTGTGTTGTTGCGTTCAATATTAGAAATGCTGCTCGCGTGGCTGCCATTTCCTACGTTTCTGGAGGAGTCGTGTTTGTAGGAAAAGTGTTCATCACTACCCTGACGACAGGTCTCTCATATTTCGCCATAGATGCCAACGTCGGGGATGAGCTTTACAGTATGTACGGCCCTCTATTCTTCATCGCAGCAATTTCATGGTTCATTGCTGGAATGTTCATGAGTGTTTACGACATGGGAATTGCAACGATACTGCAATGCTTCGTGGCTGATGAGGAGATGTTTAGTGCCGAGGAGCGATATGCAGAAGGCAGTCTCAAGACCTGGGTTGATAATCACGGTTCCAAATGATAGTAGAAAGTTGTGTGTATGTATAATTTGCCTGCGGCAAGCCCAAGAACGCTAAAATTTATTGGATAGATGCTGAAAGAAGAAGTTCAAAAAGAAGTAGGTTCGTGTAGGGATGGTAACTCATAGATATATGTGTTGTTGCAAGCACCTGCCATAAGGCCCTACTTCGTAGAAGCTTGATTGTCCATCATCTGCTATTTCTAGTTTGGTATTATTTGGTTTACTTATACAAATACGCCACTCCAAGTGCATCATACTTGTCAATATGTTGCTGGTGATGTATGATGTAGTTTGTACGTAGACAATAATCATCAACCGGCATGATCGTGGCAACTCTACGAAAAAAGAGTACTAACACTGAATTATGTTATCAGCAACTCCATTTGAAAGTGATTCATTATAGCGGTATCATAACCTTTTTTAATGATTATTTTTTACTGATGCGTCTACAAGCGCCAACAACACCAATCAACGTGTTGTTTCCGCTACATAGTATGGCACCGAGGTACACTTCTGGACTCTCCGAAGTGCCGCGGAGAAAACCATCAGCAGTACTGTCTTGTAATCCAGAACCACCGGTTAAAGTTGCTGAGCTGGAGGCCCACTATCATATATTGTGCCAAAGTTAATTATTTCTCTGCATTTTCCCATTAACCAACTAATAACTAATAGAGTTCCCTGACTGAGGCATGTTTGCTGATTCAATCCTAGTACAGCTCAATCTCAATACAGTGAATGTCTGAGAGATGATTCACTACGTGCCCATGTCATGCAAGCGCTTCCCGTGTCCATTCTGGCGAGGGCAGTCGTTACAATGAGCAAAATGGCATGATCCACTCCTAATATCGATTTCGTGACAGCCACGCACATGATCTATAATATCTTCTGCCGTTGCTCCATTTCTAGAGCCAAAATCACATCCACACTGATAGAGGGTCATGTTTATTGAATGGACTTTGTGGCTTGTCACTAATTGTAATTTTGTTTTTATTTCATTATTTATGAAAATTTCATGAGCCTAGATAACACTACCTATGTACCTACCTACATAAAAACGTGTGTGATTTTTTCAGAGTTCGTAGTAGACATTTCAAGTGTATCTACCTACACTGAAAACACAAGCTTTGTTTTCATATAATAAAACGTAGATGCCCAATAGAAGAAAGCCCCTTTGCGCTGATGTCTTCCTGCATATACATTATCTTACATCCAGCCTCTTTTTTTGAGAACTTAATATATCGAGAGATACCAAGCTGCTCTCAACCACATATACACATATACCATATAGCCTTCAACCGCTGACTACAATAAAGGCACGTCAGCAAGAATGGGCATCAATTATTGATCTGTACCCTCAAGTCAATTCCACCCCCGATCCCACTTCAGACTCATCATCATCCTCCATACGCTGGAAGTCTCCAGTAGATCTATCAGTAGAATCCGAGGCTCTAATCAAATCTTCCTCGGAATCAATATCAATACCACCAAATAGGAACGAGTCTTGGAATTTGTACATGCCCCGTGAAAATGCAAGGTACATCAACGAAAGGAAGAAGCAAGCAAACGACAATACCAATCCAGCCCCCTCCTCCCTCCTCATTTCGACATTGAGGTACAGTATAAACACCACGAATAGCAACATGGCATAGTACGTTGTGCCACCCAAAAGCATACCCACACCAAACGTGCCGCCCAGTTTCGATTCACCAAGTACTTTACGCCCCAGTACCAATAACCCGGTGGTAATGCCTATCATCCACACTAGTACTATAGCGACGTTGCCATTTCCTTCTTCTTCTTCCCTGCGGTCTTCATCCTCCCCCAATGATAAAATAGAGGCTACCGTGAACAATGTGAAGAATACGACAATGGTGCAGGATGATAGCCATTTCCACATTTCAGAGAATAGCTCCGTGTGTGCTGCTGATTTTGCTTGTGCATAGATTGTTGTCGTCATTGTTGTCGATTGTTCCCGCCCACTGTCGCTGCCATTGCTACTGTCACCGTAATGACGTCCAGTTTCTGGGAGCTTCCTCCCCACGGCATAGATACAAATGGAAAGAGCCATAAATGCCAATGCCAGTACAAGGCTGGAAGTGGACACGAGCTTTTGGTGATGGGCTAATAATTCTTCTTCGTCCATTTCATAAGCTTGATACGCATCGTCATAATTGTTGTTGCCATCATCACCATTATTATTGTCACCTAACTTTCTTCTGTTGTTATTATTGTTGTTATCATTGCTGCCATTCTCGTCCTCGTATTCCTGTCATTATTATTTGCAAGATGGGAAGATGCACTACATCATGAGATTCTTCATAATATCACAGTAAGTCATTTCTATTCTTCTCTCAACGAAAACTCACCCCTCTAAAATTCGCCGAGTACCAAAAGCTAACAAACATGATATTCCCCACCAAAAACGTAGACGCCGCAAGCACTCCCATTTGAAACCTATCCGCCATCGCCGCTCCCTTACTTTTTACGATGGGGTACCATAATGTCTTGACCGTTGGAATCAATAATGTGGCGCATGCCATACTCAGAACGAGTGTATTCAGTGCAATCTTGAGGGTGGCCTGCTCTTCACGCTTCAAGTCGAAATTGTCACGATCGTACCAATGAGCATCGTCGTCATTGTTGGCATCGTCGTCATTATTATTGTCGCCACTTCCGCCGCTGGCATTGTTCTCAATGGCATAAAGAGCGGAGTTGGCAGTTTTGGAGAAGAGGACGAGGTAGGTTGTGAGTGCTGCGAGGGTGGTTAGTGTGGTTACTATTGCGAGGGCGATGATGGGAGCGTTCATTGTCATTATTTGTCATGCAGTGTGATGTGGTTCTGGAGGAGAGTGGTGGATTTTGTCGGTCATGTTCATTCCCCAGATCCAGATAGATACCTTAAGTTCGGAGGTTAGGTACTCGGTAGATTTATACGTAGGACCTAGTAATGAATTTGGCGGGGAAAGTAAAGTTGACAAAAATCAGCCAATGCCAATGACGGAAACATCATGTAGGTGCATTTAGGTACATTATTAGCTTGTAGATTTGCTTGGTGTCCAAAGCTATGCGCCTCCTGACTCTACTCTGTATTGCTCTGATACTGCTCTGATATCCTAATTGCCGTCTTCCGCGATACCCTATTGTAAAAATGGACTCTGCCATCGAGACAGTGTGGTCTAACATTGAGCCATTTTTAGACCTACAAGCAGCGGTAATGACATTGCAAATTGCAAACATCATGTCGTGTGCTCTAAATGCAATGATCATTGACGAGGACACAGGCAAAATCAAAGTCTCGCATTTCCAAGTAGGGAAAACCCTCATACCTCACTATATGTTGAAGAAGATGACGGTCGCAATGAAGCTTCTACACGCATACCCCATTATAATTATACCTTGAATGCATTGAACAGCATTCATTTTCCATCCCTGAAGCGTATTCATTTGGATTTTCCCTTCCGCAAAATGTATGAAGAAGATGAAGACCCAATTGTGACGTGCACGAACGAAACTTCCGTTTGCTTCCCAATATTTGCTGCATATATTGGATGTGATCGGAACGCCGGAGTACTTTTACTTTAATGCATGCAAAGTTATTGCAGCGAAGAGAAGACCAGGATGAATCCAGGCGCGCGCGTGTTGTTTGATATCTTTGGTAAAAATCTTGCCAAATGTGAGAATCTCAAGGAATTGGTGGTTCTGAATATTTTCGACGATAGGCCAGTGTTTGAAGAATATTTTACAGCGATTCATTGGTGAAAGCACTGAACTTGTGAGTTCAGAAGAGAAAAAACACACTTCAGACTTTGCGCCATGAAGTTGGTGGAGGTGGAACTGAAATTTCCTCTTAACGGTTCGCAGTCAATAGTGCCACTGACATTGCAGAAGCTGCAGTGTTATCAGTGAAGAGTTTGAGTTCTTTGCACATATCAACGTCAAGGCTTTGGGAATCATCGCCGCTAAAAGGTCTGCTGAAAGCTGCCAAAGGAGCTCTTCCCATTCAAAGAATGCCAAGTAGCAATCATAGCGAAATTCAGGGAGGAGAACCCATGGCACCTCTGGTAAATTATTTTGCGGGGTGTCATTTACTTGAAGAACTTGTGACGGACTTTCCTGCCTTATTTTGGAGTGAGAAGGACAACCATGAAATGGTAGAGAATCTCAGAAAGAACAATCCAAATCTAATGTCAAATGTAAATGGCCGGATAACAGTATCATTGAAAAGGAAGAGGGAAGAATCATGGTAAAATCACATTATTGTAAGAATGCCATTTACTCGAAGTACTTGTCCTGGTATGATACGTTTTGGAGTGAGCACACGATAACCTCATGGGAGAGTCTGAAACCAAACCAACCAAATAATATCCAGTACAAACTTGGAAGATGTACCTATGCAAGACACATACCATAAGGATAGACAAGCTACACACCATTAAATAGTAAAAGTGGTGAATGATATCGTCTTGCCAGTGGACCCAAAGCTTTATCAAGAGTGCTTGCAAGCACAGATCATGTTAGCACATGTGTATGATTTAATTTACTACAACATAGCATTGCCATTCTATCTTTGTCAATGTGTATCCTAGTTTCCGAACCTTCGTGTTTGCGGTTATAATTCGAAATACAAATCTAACCCCCAATACCTACTCCCCTCCTCTCTATGTTATTTCCCCCCTTTTTACTTCTTGTCCTTGGACTTCTTCTTCTTCCCATCCTTCTTCTTTTTCTTGTCCTTCTTCTTCTTGGCCTTTTCATCGTCTCCACTGCCGCTGCCACTATCCTCATCCATAGGTGATGCCGCCGCCTCTGTCTTTACCTCCTCTACCATCTTCTTGGCAGGAGTTGCCAACAATTCCACAGGCTTCGCCGCACCCTCCACACTCTTATACCCCTCTGAGAAATCTTTCGGGGTCTTATCGTTCGGCTTGCCATGCTTATCCAACTTGCCATCCTTAATCATGCCCTTCTTGCGTTGTGCCATGGGCCCTAATCCCCACCTTCGGGGATAGGTATCCCTTTCCATGATGACTCTCTTGATTTTGGCAACCACTCCATGATCACACGTGGCCATTACTGCCGTGGTCATTTGGGCAATACCCACGGCAATCGCCTCACCCTTGGTAGTCATCAACACAACCTCCTGATCGATATCAATATCATCGGCAAAGCGCAGCAATCCCGGTATCATAAGCTTGGCACCGTAACAAATGGCATTGACCGCCGAATCTTTCACCACAATCCTTTTGTAATTCGTCAACAACAATTCCAGCGGCATGACCACGCGCCTCAAATACTTTTCATCCTTGGTCGTATCGTATACGTGTTGGGCATCCATGACGTCGTGCATGGTTACCAGGTTGTCGTTTTCGGCCATTACTCCTGATCGGACACGGCGAAGTTCTTGCATGTGTCCCCCGGTTCCTACCAATAGTCCCAAATGAACACAGAGTGTTCGGACGTAGGTCCCCGCCTCGCAACTGACCCAAAAGATGCCAAGGTTGCGCTTTTCATCGTACTCGATCAATTTACTCTCGTAAATGGTACGAATACGCAACTGACGCTTCACGGCCGAGATGAGCGGAGGACGTTGGAACAACGCCCCAGTCAATGTCTCCACCGCCCGATGAAGCTGCTTGGTGTCTTCGATCGCCGAATGGAGACGTACCACGCCCACATACTCCTTACCCGCACTCTGCTGTGCCTTGACGAGACGCGTGGCACGATCGACGCAGACGATTAAGCATCCGGTAACCTTGGGATCGAGCGTGCCGGAGTGTCCCGTCTTTTCGACACGTAATATACGCTTGATCCAAGACACGACTTCGTGACTTGAGGGGTTGGCGGGTTTATCGAGGTTGATCACCCCGCTCGAAATATGATCCTTGATACTCCGAGATAAGGGACTTGATCCGCAGGGGATGGGCGTGTAGTGACTCGTACGAATGTGTAAATTCGAATAATTTTTGAGGAGGAGAGGCCAGGAGGAGGTGTCGAGCTTGGGCGTGTGATTGGAGGGTGCAATCATGGGGGTGGTTGCGGACGATGGGACACCGTCGACGGCGGCGCCGTCGGATGCCTTGCGCTTTTTGCGGGATGATTCTCCTGGTCATGATGATAATAGAAAGAGTATCACATGAGCGAATGGAGTCGGTTCCTCTATTTTCATTTAGTGATGGAGCATCACAACATTACCACCGCCACATCAACAAAAACATCAACATCACCTCCACTCATGACACATAACTTCATCACGAGACGGCGCCGTCACCCTTTTGACCGATGGCTTACCTGATTTTCCCATGATGGAATATTAATTGTATATTTGGATGAACGTATCGATGTCACAGACTGGTTATTTCTAGAGATGAACTGAATGGAGATGAGGGGACCCTTTGATTTTGCTATTAACTCATCGACAATCGACGTTGGTGCATGAGGAGATATGGCGTTGGTTCCGTCGGCAGATGCCATCGTCGGTCGGTCGTCGTCGGTGGGTGGTTGCTGTCGGTCGGCTATCAGCGATGTTATGGCGGTGCCGTCTACACAAATTCCTGTAGACGTGTATAGTCGCTAATCTACCGGCCACCGCTCAATGGCGGGAGCGGTGCTATCCCTCTTTCAACAAACAACCAGGTGAAACGCAACATTTGCAACGCTATGATACAGGAGATACCTAGAAGATACGATACGATAGGAGATAGGAGTGTGTGATTCTTCGATTATTTTATGTCATTACTTGACCTTCGAGAGGCAAAGTAATTGGTGATTCTATCTAGGAGACTTTACGATTTACGATACTTTTATCTAGAGACTGCTCAACGCAAAGTCAAAGTCAAAAGCGCAGCACATCAATCGACAGAACAATGAGCGGCAAGGACAAACTCGGCTACGGCCTCAATGCTCGCAATAAGCGCAAGAAAGGAGGTCTAACCGGCTTTGGCGGCGACGACAGCGATGGTTCCGACGGCGACAATGCCAACACCGAGACCACCACTTCCGCCCGAGGCGCCATGAATCGCGAAATTGCCGCAGAGCAAGCAGCCCTACGAAAACGAGCCAAGGCCGCCATGGCCAAATCGGCAATGGATGCCAATGTGTACGATTACGATGCCGAATATGATTCGTTCTCGTCGGGAAAAAAGAAGGAGGATGCTGCTAAATCTGCGGCAGCCGCTGCCAAAGCCAAAGCTAATAGCGCGGGAAGCAATAATGAGCCAAAGCAGGCTAAATACATTACCAGCCTTCTAAAATCGGCGCAGAGACGCACTCAAGAACAAGAAGTGATTTATGAACGTCAAGTTCAGAAGGAGCAAGCGGAGGAGGATGCCAATAACCAATATGAGGGCAAGGATAAATTCATCACAAGTTCGTACAAACGGAAATTGGCAGAACGTGAACAATGGGCCATAGATCAGAAGGAAATAGCTAAACAAGAGGAGGAGGAGGATGTTACTAAGAAGACGGGAGTGGGTAGTTTCATGTTTGGGGGAATTGGTAGAAGTATGCTCATGGGGAGTGGTAATGACAAGAAGGTTTCTGATGAAGGGAATGCCAATAACTCAAAGGCAAAGGAGAGGGAGGAGGATAATGCGCCAAGAAGGGACGAGAGGGACAGAGAAAGCAATGATTATCAACATCGAGAATCTTCGAGAGAAACTGAACGATGGGGTTCTAGCCAGAGAAACCGTGACTCGCGTGATGAGCATCAGTTATCCAATCGCAAACGGCCTCCGGAAGGTATGCACAATGAGGCCGCGATGGATGTCACTAGCAACAGCAACGATAAGAAGGATTCCGATGCTGCTACTACAGTAAAAACGCGACATCAAATATTAGAGGAGCGTGCAATTAAGATTCGTGAGGCTCGTGAGCGATATTTCAAAAGGAGGGGGGTTACGACTCAATAATACAATACGGTGGTGTAAGGGTAATATCTAGCTTTGTCAATATTCCGCCACAGGGCAACCTGGATATCAATAGAGGTATTGGCAATCTACTGATCAATGATCAAGCTACCAAGAACAAGATGAGGAACAACATTCAAATGGTACTTAGCAGACGGTAGAATTGGATACCAACATTTTCAATCACTGATAGTGTCTTAATTTCATTTAACAACAACAATATTATGGGCACGCCATTTGATTTTGATGGGCGGGTGTATTGTATAATATCAAATATACGGATAGAAACACTACTAACCTGCACCCGCCATGGCAATGTAGTGGATTCAAGCAGCAATATCAATGGTATCGATACTGCGTTGGGGTTGACTCCTACCTAATCACCGCTAAATAGACCCAACGTCTCCTGAAATGGCTCTCCATTAATATCAACATAATATCTGTGTCAAAAACAACCACCCGCTCTAGATGAGATTATAGAGATGTTACGCAGTCTCAAACATCTACATTTCCATTCCAGTTAGCACCTCGCGAAAGTGCGGTGTATAAGTTACTGAGACAGATTTGTATTTCTTCTCATACATCCTGAATCCTGACTACCACTAAATTTTGATTATTCCATTCCAATGTGTGAACATCCAATACTTGAAACCCTGACATAAACACTAATATCTAACGAAGGTACACAAATCACCCAAACACATATTTATATCCTCACCAACTTGCACACAATACCTAGAAAGTATAGTATACTTTCTAGGAAAGTGAGTATTGGCAGGAGGAAGAGCAATCCATTTATTCCCGGCGAATATTTTGTTTCCTAGCCTGTCCAATAGAATTGTTGCCAATCCAAAACCACGTAGATCAGGTGAAACCTCCCACACGCCATTGGGCACCAGTCGTACCCAAGTATCCTTACACATGATAACCACGGTACCTTTTGATCGATCGTCTGGTTTCAGAAGGAATCCAGTAGGATTTTGATAGGTACACACACTCTCTGGCAAATCTGACAATTGAGTCCACATTCCTGTGTTCGTATTCAAAGAGAAGACTTCCATTGATGTACCCCTCATTGGGCTAACCTCGTCATTCCATTCAGTTACCCATTCAGTGACCATACCTCCACCTGCAACTAGAACAGTACTCTCATCAATGACTACTATTGCAAATCCTGCATGTGCGCGCCCAGGGAACTCGTCAATGCCTGAACCAACCCACTGGTTTTGATCAAGATCAAAACAAAGAATCGTTTTGCTCAATCCCAACCACATTTCTCCACCTAACACATAAATTCGAGAGCCAATGCGAAACATTCCAGCTTTCGTACGGGCCTCAGGCATCCGAGGTAACTCAGTCCAGATGCCTGTTTTGATGTTGAGAATTCCAGCAGCCTGTGAAGCGCTGTCTGTCCTCATATCGGAGTCATCAACAAGGCGGGGAATATCCCTACCCCTAATAACATACGCGCCCCCACCACAATAAAAAACCTTTGATCCACTGTCATTGGCTGAGCACACATTTGGGGTGATCCGACCTAAATATTGCGGTTGCGAGTTATTAACTACCACCTCAGACCATGGTTGCCCAATAAGTCTCTTACCTTAGTTGTTGTATGCCAATGAGTCAGGTAGACAACGGGCAATTGGAGCTGGATGCATGTTCCTCCTCCACACAGGGCGACCTGCACCTCTCAGAGTGTCGACACCATTTTCACATGAATCACCATGAATCCCAAATATCAAGAGAGAAGATGGTGTTTCTCCACACCAAGTTCCGAGAAGCTCTCGAATTTCATCTGGCCACCTTCGAACTAATTCCTGAACTGCAGCCTGCGTAGTCTTATTTGAGGAACTCAAGTTGCGTAGATCAGCAAATGAAAGACATGGGCCCAGGAGAGTAGAGAACCAGCCCTTTTCTAGAAGACCGACCAAGTTGAGCTCATTGTTGTCTCCCATGATCATGTCGTTGCAATGCATGCCCGTCAATGGTGGCGCATTGCTAGATGAAGAAGTATGAAATTTTCAATACAACTCAGCCTTTATCGACGTGCGAGGACAGACGACGGAGGCTGAGGTTGCTTCATGACCGCACATTATTTTTTTTGCTGCGCTTACTTACTTATCTTACCAAGGTAACCAAAAACCAAACCACAACTCCACTATCGTACACTCTCCACTCCATATATCCACTCCATCATCATCTTCTTCTCGTACCTGCTCAATACCAAAGCAAGATTAAGAACATGGCCAAGAAGAGCAAGTCAAAGGTCGCAACTGCCAACGGTGATGGCGCGTCTGCTTCCGTCGGTGAAGAGGAGGAAGAGCAGAAGAAGCAGCCGCAACATCATGACCATGATGGCAACGACGACTCTGACGATGACGATTCGTCGTCAGACGATGATTCCTTAGTGTTGGAGGGCATGCTTACACGAAACCCGGACGCGAGCGATAGCGATAGTGATGATGACGATGACGACGAAATAAGTTCCGAAGAGGAGGAAGAGGAAGAGCCAACCAAAAAGAAGGCCAAGAAATCCAATCTTAAAACTGATCAATCTGGCAAGAAGAACGAAAAGCCACCGAAAAAACAACCAAAGTCGAAGAAGAAGCAATCCAACGAACCAGAAACGGTCCAGGTAGAATTTCTCTTTTGTGATGTGAACGAACGATTCTTCCATGGGATGAAAACATTGCTGCATAGACATCGCGTCCATGCCCCCCATTCGTCGCAGTTGTCCGATTTGATCATTGAGAATGAAATGGTGGGAACCATTCTTTCTACCGATGTTGAACCTGCTGCCGCTGCTTCTAAAGAGCAAAAGAAGAAACCGGCCGCCAAATCAAAACCATCTCCGCCACCTGCACAGCAAGAGGACGACGCCAACGTATTCGGCTTCGCCTCCATAATCAACGTAACCACCAACAATGCCTCGCCGTGCATCCAATCCCTCAAATCAATCTGTCTCAAACACTGCCCGACCGAACACAAGTCCGAGATGGAAACTGTCCTGAGCGGTAAAACGAAACGTCCCGCCGGATTCTTTTTTCAGGAACGTATGGTCAATGTCCCATTGGAAATTACCGAGGTATTGCATCAACAGTTGGTGTTGGATATGGACCATGCTGTTGAGAATGCTGCTAACGAAAAGGAACGTAAAAGTTTGGACTTTGGCGCTTTTGTCAGACTTGCTCCGTGCTACAAAAGTGATGGAGGTGGTGCAGGTATTATGTACAAATATTTTGATGATGAAGTATTTGCCACGAATGCGGAATTTGTGTATAACTTTGAGGTACCAAAGTTGCACGAGGAGGATGAGGAGGAAATGTGGTGTAGTGTGATTGTTTTGACCAAGACGGGACATCGGAGTGCGATGAAAGAGGTGAAGAAGATGATTCATGGATAGAGTAGATAGTTGATGATGATGTTGTTGGGGGGGGAGATTGAGCTGGGGTATGGTTCTGTTTAGAGGACTGTAGCGCACTACTAAGAAGATTGATAATGATGAGTTGCTTATCAAGTAGTGTTGTTGAGTTGTTTATTACTCTCCTCTCTTTTTATCTTTGGGTTGGATTCAATAATATCATTTCGGGTACATTAGGGCACGACAACTTGATTAGAGGTTAGTTAGTTAGTTAGTTAGTTAGTTAGTTAGTTAGTTAGTTTTAGTATTTTTG
>JALLAU010000175.1:0-19663 GCA_036939495.1 Thalassiosira hispida | reverse complement strand
GAATGGTAGTAACCACCACCAGAGGACGCGCCTATTATATTACCTTTGACCACAACTTCTTCAAACATCCCATATTCTTCGATGGATTCTATTGTGGAAATCTGTGCCCACTCGCTCCCAACATCCCTAAAGATATAAACCGCGTTTTCGCTATGATGGATTAGATCACACTCGTACCCATCTCGCACAACCACGAAATCACCATCAGTGGCAACAGAATGGCCTAGTCCACCGCAACCAACTTGATCTGATGAACTGGGCGACTCGACTTTCGCCCACCATCCAGTTTTCTGCAATTTGAAAGCATATACCTCCCCAAGGGGCAATCCTATGACAGCAGTACTTCCCGAGAGGGCAACACTGAAGTTTGAATATTCAACATCACCATCGACAAAATATCCCTTCCTTTTCCACTCGTTGTCTTCTTCTGACAGGGAAAAGAAAATGACATAAAAAGATGACGTAAATTCACTGTCTTTGAACCACGAGCAAACCACCAAATTCCTTCCATCAACTGCAATTCTTGGTTCAATTGGGTCGCCTTTAAACAAATCTAGCAGTTGCCTACTAGTGAAGATTGTGTAGGAACATGCAGTGGGGGAACTTGATGGCACCTGGCTTGAAGAAGGAACCACACTCACCGAAGGAGATGGACTTACTTCCACAGCTACCACTTGTGTGACAATCTCCTTGCCATCAGATGACGACAGAGACACCCCCAGTGCAATCGATAGCACTGACACTACAGCAAACACAACAACGAGCAAAAGTCTGTTCCGCCTTTGTTTCCACCAAGGAAGATCTGGCTCTGTGGGTGTTGCAATGATCACGTCGTCGTACACTGGATAGGCTTCTGTAACGCCTGGGACTGAGGACTCTCGTACGAACGTAGATGGTTCAAGTTCATCAGACTCATGGTTGACATTGGAAGAGATTATTGTATGGGCTGGCCACTAATCATTGTATCACTGGCATTATTATTGTTTCCCATCATTTGAGGAACCTCTGGGTCTTCCCCATTACCAAGTGGTGTCATTCGATGATGCTGATCATTCCAAGCTTCCACTTCTTGTAACGCCAACCCATCTACTCCTTCAGGAGCGGTCGCACTTGTTTTTGGGAGAAAAAAATGCGTCGGAGAACTATTGATTGGGGCAGGCGGCAAGAGCTCCACGGGCGCGACAATACCCCCCGGCGCCTGCATGCTGGCCGTCCTTTTATCAAATAATGGCGTGGACATTGCACCATGAGTGAGCGGTTCGTTATCAACAATTTCCTCTATCTCTGTACCACGATGTGTCCGCCGCTCGGCAACACCCCCCTGCGTCTGCGCGTTACCATCCTCATTCGTCGCTAGCTCCTGGTCCTTTGCTGGCCCTTTCTTGGCCGCGCTAACATCAAATGCCATGGCCATTGCGTCATGAGTGAGCCGTTCATTATCATTATGATCAATTTTCTCCATACCAGCTGACCGTCTCTCGCCACCACCGCCCACAACGGTGGTGTCTTTGGTGGTTTCTAGCATCGAAGCCATCATCGTCGCACGCGACACGGGATCATCTTCGTCGGGGATGAGCTCTAGACCCGATGTCGATGGAGGCGCACTCCAAGCATTTTCTACGTCAGCGTCCGCATCTGATGATATTTCGGAGCCGAGGTTTCCTCCCTCAGCGTCGCCATCGCCATCGACGAGATGTTTGTTGTTGTTGTTGAGTGACATGCTGGTGGAGAATGGAGTGGGAGATCGTGGATTCAGTTTTGGTTTTGGGCAGGAAGATCTCCGAAATCGGTCACTTGCAGTCACGTTCATAATCAGCGTGAAGTTGATCACTGTGATCACAAATTTGTGATCGGAAATGATCACAAATTTTGATCACAAATTGATTGCAAATTTGTGATCAAAAATTGATCTCAAATTTTTCTGTCACATTTTATCATGACAGAATGCGACAGAAATTGATCACTAATTTGTGATCAAAATTTGTGATCAATTTGTGATCACTATTTGTGATCATTTTCGATCACAAATTGATCACAAATGATCACAAATTATTTGTGATCAAAATTTGTGATCGAAAGTGACCTTTTCGGAGATCTTCCAGGACAAGACTTCCTTCTTCAACAAAATCGCCCCTCTTCCCGCCATATTTGTCGAAAAATGGCGGGAGAGAGTCTGTCATGGGAATAATAAATGAGGGTGGATACTTATGTTACCCCAAGAGATTCTTTTTTAACCCCTCAGGAGCTATAATCACTAATACATATATTTATGACTAAATTTGTAAAAGAAGTTTTCCCCCTATTAATGTTCCCTTGGCATGACCCAATGAAAATCAAAGAACCCGCCAAACCCGCGAGATCGATCAAGAAGTCAAGAAATAATGAACGCGACCTGGCCATCGTGATCATACTACAGACGTTGATTGCATAGGCATAGCGTAGCCAACACAATCTATTGCTCTTGGCATCGAACAACAATAAACAAACAGCAACTACCAAATCCTTAGCAAAGCAATATAGACCAAGAACGTTCAGTGTGTCATTGACGGTGGCATAGCCAACAAAGAACAAAGCAATAACATGGCACCCGTCACGGCGACATCCGCGGGCATACCCCGTCAAACCATCGATGATCCAGATTTGATTGGGTTACTTGAGCGTCTTTCCAAGTTTGACCCCACTTCTTCCACCTCCACCACTACTAACACGACTGTCGATGCTGGCGTAGTGACTGGTGTTGCAGCGGCCAACGACAATGATGATGGGGATGTCGAAATGGCCGATGCAACTGCTGATGGAGCGGCGGCAGAGCAATCGACTGATGGAATTATCAAAATCCCGCCATTGGACGTGGACGGCCTCGTTGCCGAATTGGAATGCGTGCCACGATGGCAGTTCCAGGAGCAGGTGAGCTTCATTCCTAATCAATCTTGATGGCGCCATTTTCAAATTAATTCACACCCGACTGACTAACTAACTTCTCTGCAACTACAATTTTATTTTGAATGACATTCATTGCAGGCCGATCTCTACGAATGGATCCGTCCATTGAACGCCATGGACGCTGCCCTCAGCTACTTTATGGAGACCCATCCCTCCTTGTTGCTATTGCCACTTCCCAAAACACACAACATGAAGAAGAAGAAGAGTAACACTTCCGATGAGCAAGCTGATGCGAGGGAGAACCCTAACCCTAACTATATCATCCCCCCCAAAGTAATCCACGCCATGACGACAATCCTCGCCTTCACCTCCACCCTCCTCCACTCCTCCACAAACAAACACCTCTACAACTCCGTTCCCCTCCTCTCCTCCCTCCTCGCCTCCTCCCACGACCATATCGCCTCCCTCGCCATTTCCACGCTGTGCAGTCTTGCCACGCCGCCCATGCTGCATCGACAGCAGGCCCCGGAAACGAACAGCCATACGACGCAGCTTCATAGGATGGGGGTGGGGAGCGAGGTCATGTGGAGGTTATTGTGTTTGAGTCGGGGATGGGGGGGTAAGGGATGTGGGTTGGGGTTGTTGGATTGTGTGAGGATGGATGATTCCAGTGATGGTATGTTGACTGCTGATTCAGTTGACGACGACAGTGCAGATGGAAGGAATGGCAATGAGGGTGTTGGTAGCGGTGATGGTGGTATTGGTGGTGGGAAGAGCTTGGGCAGTTTGAGCAAGCAAGAATTGCAATTTCGAAAATGTGCGGGGGAGATTGTATTCGAGTGTTATTGTCAGCCTTCCGAAAGTGATGACTTATCCGAGGATGGGAAGACTAGGAATGGGACGCTCGTTTCGCTCTACGTATCCAAGGAGGAAATGTTCGAACCATCTGCCAAAGATGCAGTGTCGGAGGGTGACGAAGAGCAGCAAACGCAGGCAGAAAAGCGTCGCAAGATTGCCGGGGAGAAGAAGACCAAAACTACCAACTCTAATATCGCTACCACTCCACAGCTCAAGTCAACCTCCCAACTCTACAAAGAGTGCCTCGCCAAAATCTCCCTCCAACTAAACAACAAAGATCCAACCTCCGTCCTCCCTTCCTCCTCGCTCTTTACGCTCCTCGCCTCCATACGCCTGGCACGCTCCTTCCACTCCTCGTCCACCCGCCTCTTATCCATTGAACGTCGCCTCCGTGCGCTCATTACAGTGGTACACTCTCACTCGAGTCAGGAGTGCGTGTCCGCGTATTTTGTGGCACAGCCAGAGCTGGTGGGGGAATTGGTGGACTTGTTGCGGCCTAGTGTTAGCAGTGGAAATATTAGCGGTGGGGGATTGTTGGAAAATGATGAGAGGGAAGGGGAGGAGAAGAAGGATGGCGGAGGTGCAGGGGAAGACAATACCGTTGTATCATCTCCCTTTGGGGGGCAGAATAATTCGATACTGGCGCTGTCCGACTCGCCCCTCGTTCCGTACGCCATTCGCACTTTGGCCATTGAGGCGCTCACTGCGTTGGTGGCCAGGAGGGATGCCACGGGGACATTGACCAATGTCGCACGACAGACCAATGTTTTACAAGAATTGGGAGTGGGCAAGGGACAGTATTTGGGATTGCTCCCCACGTTGATTCGATATTCGTTGGCGGCGTTGAATTCGTTCTTGCTGCACGATGGCGAGGTTAGGCAGACCAAGGCTGCTTCCACCAAGGATGGGAGTGGCAAGAAGAGTGGTGCCGAAGATGGTGTTAGGGACCTGGGACTGGAATTGGGCCTAGCCTTTCTAAAGGCGACCAAACCCCCGCCCCTTCCCCAAAAGGAACGGGAGGAACGTGCTTTAGAGTTTATCGATTCCGTATTGACACTCACCTCGGCAGTGATTTCGGTGCCGACGGGCACGGCATCGCTTACGGACTGCGGCATCATCCCCGCATTAGTTAGCACCATTGCCCTCGATGGGCAGATTGCACGTCGATCGCTCCAACACCCGTCTACAGGTGGAGATGTGTCCTCCTCGCCATTTTGCACCTCTGGGACGAACGAGGAGTCATACTCGGACTGTTTGTTGAAGTTTGTAGTGGCACAGGCCATTCAGATTTTGGAGGGGGCAATCGTCACGCACAATAGTGCATTGTTGGCATTTCACGAATTGAAGGGGGTGGATATGTTGATTCAAAGATTGAGTGTCGAGGTGGAGCGGGTAAAGCGCCAGGCAGAGTCTTCGCCTTCAGAGGATGCCATGGAGAGTGGCAATGACGTCAGCGCCATCTTGATGGGCGCTACAGCCACGAAGAAGCCCGCTAAACGCTCCCTCCGCGCCGCCCGCCGCGTCCTCCTCTTCAGCGCCGTAAACTGCCTCACGGTCGTATTCCACCAGCACGAATCCTCCGGAACGAACCCCGCCACTCCCTCGGGCGGGGCGCAATTGCGCAAACCCGAATTGCACGATGTACTGATTGAGATTATGGACCATGTGGAGAGTTATGGGGGCGTGTTGGCCGCGCTGGTTGCCACTTTCTTGAGCGATGTGATGAATGCCGATCCGCAGGTGGTGCATCACGTGCATAAGAGTGGGTTGGCGCAGAGCTTTTTGGGGTTGTGGATGGGGAAGGAGGAGGAGAGGAAGCAGTTGCAGAGTAGTGGTAGTGGCAGCATGGGGCTGGTGATGGATCCAGTACTGCAGCCGTCAGGGGAGCTCATCATGGCACTCCCCAACGTCATCACGGCACTCTCCTTGACCGAAGCTGGCGCCAAGGCCGTGGCCGACGCCAACCCCTTCCCTGCGCTCATGTCCATCTTTTGCAATCCCAAGTATGTCATGCCCAACAGTCGATGTCTGCTGAACGAAATGGCGGCCATTATCGGGACGGGACTCGATGAGCTCATGAGGCACAATCCCAGCTTGAAGACGCTTTGTCTCAAGGCTGTGGTGCAGGTTATGAATAGAATTGTTTATCTTGGCAAGAATTTGATTTCGGACGAGGATGGCGCCGCCGCCGCCGCTGTTGCAGAGAATGAAAATGACGCACCAACTCCCGCTCCCGAAGATACAAAAGAAGACCTCGAAACGTCCCGGACCTACCTAACACAATATGGGTACAACATTACCCAATTCCTCGAACAGATTCTGCACAGTGAAGATCATATTGCGCCGTTTTTATTGGTGGGCGGATTCGATGCGCTATTGGATCTGGCAAGGTGGACCACAACCCCGGGAGGAAGATCCCTGGTGGCGAATGTGACGTGTTTGAGTAGTCCGTCGGTGGCGAGCGCGATGCATTCTTCTACGAGCAATACGTTGTCGATGCTTGTGAAGACGGTTTGTAGGTGAGTTATATGCGGGAGAGCATTGTTTTGCAATGTAGTTTCATTTACCATCTTCTAACTGATTACCATGGACTTTTGTGTCACCATCATCTCACATGAATGGTTCATGCATGCTTGCTTGCTTCTAACCAAAATCAATATCAGCAACACCGTTGATCCGAGCAAACTCATAAAAAAGATCATGGCTCAGCTCGAGTCTCAGCTATTCTACCATGGCAACTGCGTCAAGGCCTTCACCATGGACGAGAACCGCGATGCCCTCGTCTGCAATGCTATGCTCGAGAACGTCCCACCCCTACCCCTCTACGATCTCGAGGAATCGAACGAGAATTTGCAGCTGCTGCACTCGCTATCCTGTTTGTTCCGAAGTTTGATTCATGTCGATTGGCTTACCAACAGTTTGGGGACGGCTATTAGGGCGGCTTGTCAACGTGGGAATGAATTGGGCGGCCTCGGACGGGAGCGAGAGTGGAAGAAGGAGATTTCGTCGAAGTCGTTTGAAAGCCTTGTTGGCAGGCTGTCTTTGTTGCATCGAACGTCGTTGTATGAGGTGTGTGTGTGTGTATTGAGATCCTTTGAAGAACCTAATTCATCCAAGTCATTCATCCCTGCTAACCTCATCTCTCTTTTCCACCCTTCTTTCCCAAACTCAGGTTTGTAGAATTCGTACAGAGCCCGACTTTGACGAAAGGGACGCGGTTCGAAGTCGAGCACCCGATAAACGTCTAGTGTATAAAATACGCATCGTGTGTCAGGAAGGCGCCATCGTGAGGAACGGAATCGATATAGATCGTTGCGACAGTGTTGGCAATCTTGAACAGGGAGAGATTGTGTATGCGAACGGTATGTCATGCTACTCTGCTTCTGGCCCCCCTTTCCAAATCTATTTCCATCTTGCTAAATACCTTCTCAAATTCATACAATTCCATCTCATTCCCAGACCGTTGTATCAACTCGTCTGGAGTTTTACGTTATCGGATCGGTAGCGGCTGGGTTTCTGAATTGACGCGTGGCCACGGACGAGAAAACATTACGGAAATTCTCGATGTAACTGTTGGAACTGCTGGCGGGCTACCTCCCTCCGCGGGAGCCATGGTTGACGCAGAGGCGAAATCCAAAAGGATTGAGTGCGGCGTCCCTGATTTACGCAGTGTGGCTGCTTCCGTTTTGGCGAGGTTGCATGGAAGCCAGGTAAGCACAGATTGAGAGAGCTTTTTTTCCTTTTTGCAGGGCTGCTCTGACAACATTGCTTGACTGCTAATCTCTACCCAAGGCTAATTTGTTCTCGAGTCTGGAAAAGATTATGGTCTCGGGGGTACGTTTGCCACAGCGATCCCTTGCATTTCAGCAAAACGGAGTGGCCCCACATGTCATTGCGGCTACGAAGATTTTGTCCTCTAACCTCAAAGCAAACTTTGATTTCATCAGAGATGAAATTGACGCAGAGATGGGAGATGACATGGACGATAAGACGGACACGGGGGAGTCATCCTATGCAAAAGATGCTGCAACATGCATGTATTTCGGAAATCAAATTAATAACCTCCACTCATCTCTGGTGAGTAAAGGGATTGAATCTTTGATATCTCTTTCGTATTTATCTTGCGGCTTTTTGCATTGAACCATGCTCATCCCCCACCCATGCACGAAACGTGATCAAACAGTGCGAGGAGAAACGGGAGGAGCATCGGCGTGTGTTCAATATTCCTCTACTTCTAAGTGAGTATGGTTTGGAATGACTTGTTTGTGTTGTGTCGTGGATGTCATTGCTCATGTTTCACTCATGTTTTCAGATCTCCTGGCAAGGGACGGTTGGAAGGATGGCATATATGCAGCAGCAGACAGTGCGGAAGAACAGAATTCAGAGTCACCAGCTCATGATGGGGGAGCCGTAATATCAGCAATACGCTTCGTCCTCATGCACAGCCTTCGTGACATGGCAGTTTTTGCTGCCAAGGATAGGGCGTCGGGAGGAGAGGAGCAGAGCAGTAAATCCCAAGAAGGTGAAGGAGTGCCATACAACGCACAAAGAATGAGCCGTGCCGTCGCAGGTACGTAGAGGATGTGATGCTCTCATTGCCGCTGTTATCATTGTTATGTACTAACCCCATCATTTATATCACTTGTAGCCTCTCTCCCACCAACCCTGAGTCTCCTGCGAAGGCTGATATCACGCCCACTTATCTATGAATCACAGATAACTAGCGTGTTATCAAAAATGAAAGAGTCAGATTTTGCATCGTTGATTAACCTTCCCCCGTCTGACTCTGGTGACACTTCAACTCTAAAATTCAACGCTGCTCAGTTCACGAGAGCGCTTCACCTCAGACTTGCAAAATTGTCTTATGAGATGTGGTCAGACGATAGATTTTCCTGCGCTCCAAGCCATGTTATACATGTGAGTTACAAAAGTTATTTATCTTGTGATATGATTGTTGTCGCGGCATCTGACTTGAGCTA
Organism: Thalassiosira hispida; assembly: GCA_036939495.1. Lineage (NCBI taxonomy): Eukaryota > Bacillariophyta > Thalassiosirophyceae > Thalassiosirales > Thalassiosiraceae > Thalassiosira > Thalassiosira hispida. The sequence goes on along the minus strand of JALLAU010000175.1, from coordinate 10,943 downwards.
CTATTGTTACAGCCCTTTATTCAATACCTAGGAGATGTCATTCGTAATTTAGAAGAGGCCGCGAAAGCAATTGAGCCTGCACCTGCGAGTACCACAGAGCGTCTTAGCTTGACAGGACTGCCAGGTTCAAGGTTACGGGACTTGCAAGACCCCAACAGCAGGAGTGGCCAAATTCTAGCATCAATGGGGTTGTTGCGAAATCCAGGCGCTGAAATATCAGAGCCATCAGTGCCTTTTGAACCAAGTGAAGGTGAGTTGGTATGAACTTTTATGATAATGAGTATATGATTGCACACTCACGTACTTCCTAAAAGAATCCATATCTCGGCTATCTGAGATGGGCTTCTCTCGCGATCATGCCGTTGAGGCATTAGAGAATGTGGCTACTAATATGGTTGAGGTTGCCATGGAGTATGCTTTAACGGTAGGTTGACAACATTTCAATACTCACATTTTCCTATAATTACTTGTGTTGGTTTGATCTCAACAAATGATTCTGGCTGTTTCCTTTTGTTTGTGACTTCTAGCATCCACCTTCATCTCCTGCAACCCTTGCACGAAGGAGAGCTGCTCGCGACAGAGAAGAGCAGAGAATACTGGAGCAGCAACGACGAAATGAGTCTCTGCGCCAGTTAGGGTCCTCAACAAACGAAGAGGATCCAGCCCCGGGTGACTCATCAAATACAGAAGGAACCCAGAATCAGCCATCAGGCTCAGAGCCACCCATCAAAAATGAGGAAGAAGTCAAACCAAAGACTTTAACCGAAGATGAGTTGAAGGCGAAAAAGGAGAAGGAAATTGAAGAAAAGCTGGCCGGAGAAGCGAAAGAATACTTAGAGAAGACAGTGAAGGCGTCCCTGTGCAAGATAAGCCTTGGCATCATGGAGGGCAGCGTAAGTGGAATTGCTGCAGAAGAAAACATTTTAGGGACGAAGTTAGACACTGGGAAAGGCGATTCCCAGGGCGTGATCATAGTCATTGTGAGTTGCACGTCCTTTCCTTTCGAATTTGTTTCAATGTTTTTGTCATGACGAATCGCTCAAAATTATGCCCGCTCTATTATTTTTGAAAGTCCAACTTCCTTCTTGACATATGCAGAGTGTGCCCTGCGCTGGAGTCCAACTTTGTGTCAGAACTACTCAATCAGTTGAAGGCAAAACTGGATGTGAAGTCGCCATCGGTAAGTTGTGTGTGCTGACCCCCGCGCCATGTAATGTTGTCGCCAGGACCTGATTTCCAATTTGTGATCTTTTTGGTTAGCATTGTCGAGTCAAAGCTGGTTGCGAGTGTAGTTTTGCTGCTCTTCTGCATGCGTCCGTCGTCATCTTCCGTGCGCTCCCTAAGCTAAGGCCGTTGATTATCCGTCATGGAAATGTGATTGTTGCAATTACACACTGTGTTCGCAACTGCACGCCTGGAAAAGATACATCACCATCTCCCATGGTTTGGCCGAGATGGCTTGCTCCAGGTTAGTTTGCATTAACCTACTTTCACTTTGATAATTTTCCATTTTCTCCATTTACCAATACATGATTTTATTTTTATCACAGCGTTGCTTATTCTGGAGGTAATGGCGCAGCCTACATCAGTCACACTTGAAGACGAGGGAGGTGACGAAGTAGGGAAACCAGCCAATAAGAAAAGTGAATATGCAAAACTTTTATCGGTAAGCGACCCCCCCCCCCACCCTTGATTTTGATTGTTTCTAGTTCTTGTTCAATGCTCACATTATGCACTTTTCATTGCAGGAGCATAAGAAGTTTCACAAGAAGCAAGCCTCCGTAATGGCCAATGTCTTTTCCGCTGTGATGAACACGGATGCTGGAGGAAAAATAACACCTAAAAAGAGAAAGGACCCAGAGTCTAAGAAACAGAGTGACAAGAAAACGACGAAAGATACTCCAATGGACGAAGAAGGCAGACAGAAAGCGATTGAAGAAGGCAAACAGAAAACGAAAGCACAGCCCACTCCTCCGAAATTGAACGCATTCCTCCCTCTTCTCCACTCTGAAACACAGGAGGCTTGCATGGTTCTTTGCTTGCAACTCCTGGGGCTCAAATCGAAGAAAGGTGTGGATAAAGTGTGCCCGCCGCCCATTATTGTCAATGCCGTATTGGTACTTCTGGTAAGGCTCCTCCGCTCCCGTAAGCTTGCATTCTTGTGTCTTCAGATGGGTGGGGCCGACTTGATTATTGCGCTGCCTAGTCACTCCTACATCATGAGCAATAGAGAGGTCGAAGCAAGTAAAGAATCGCGGCGAGGAGTGGTCTCTATCCTCTTACGTCGGATGTTGGAAGATGAAGTCACATTGCATTCTATGATGGTGGGGGAAATTCGGTCTGTGGTGACGCGAGCGCACCGGAAACAGCATCCATCTGCAACAGCGCAGCAGACCATGAAGGTGAGCTTAGTTCGCTTGTTTGCCAGTCTTTACTCTGTTTGTTTATAATCATTACCCTGACCATTCACCAATCAATGATTGCAATCAGGTTAATCTCAAGTCGTTCATGCAAGCGTGCGCGCCTCTGATCTGCAGAGACCCCTCCTGCTTTCTAAAGGCAATTGCATCTTCTGTCAAAATAGGACCACCAGGCTCTGAATCAAGCTCGCTCTCAAGCTCTCGTGGCTCCCAAGTGACTTTGCTCAATAATGAAGAACGTGCCAGAAATGCCAAGTTGCTATCCAACCACTTAGCCAAGGCTGATGTCTCCTCAGAGAAACCAGTAAGTCACGAGGAGCATCAGCCGAGGCGAAGCAGCAGCAGAGGTCGAAGCAAATCCCCACACCGTTTATCAATTGGAAAAGGCCCGAAGTCTACTCCCACAAAAAGTTCCCAAAAAAATCACTGCCAGTTAAATGGGACCCCTGCAAACCATATAACCTCACTGCTACTCAAAGAGATAATGCGCGATTCTCATTCTGCAGAAGATGCAAAACAACCATTTCTTTCAGCACTTGATTATCTGGATATCCTCTCGGATCTTGTTTTTTCTGTAGCAGCCTGTGGAGCAGCCATTCATCGATACAAGCTAGCGAAGGATGTCGTTGTTCATAATGCAGTGTCCACTTGCCCTGATCCACCTCAAACTGCCGTGTCCTACATTCTTCACAAGCTACTTCCCCAACCACGTTTGGCTCCCAAACAGGAATTGGACAGTAGCCTGACCACCAACAGTGACAAAAAACTCAACTTGCGAGCATACGACAAAACAAAGATGGCTCAAGCAGCCGCACGGCTGATCGTTTGCCTCGTAGCGCGTTCGGGCGAGGGGCGCCGACGTGTCATCTCAGACTTGGTATTTGCATTGGGCTGTAGCCAATGCCCCCTCGAAAAGAGAAACTCCAACTCTGACCCTTCCTCTGAAACTGAAAGAGAGGATTTTGATGTGAATGCTGAGATGTGGGCAATTTCCTCGTGGGGAGATGTGGTACTAGGCCTCTCGGCGCCTAGAAGTAGCTCTGGCAATCTAACGAGTCAGGATGCAAACTCAACCCTTTCGTTTGGAGTAGTGAAATTGCTTTTGGAAGCTGGTGCGCCCCATGCTTTGATGGCGGCTATTGAGAGAATCGAGCTTCACCAGTGAGTTCCCGTATCATTCATGTGTTTTTGTCACTTATGAGTATCTCAACAATAATTTTATCTTCTCCATGCTCTGCTCACTAGTCCCATGGCATCATCAGCGGCTGTAAGTTGCACCAGTGTTTTCGTTTTGTCACGAATATTCATCTTGCATCTCATCTGTTTCGTATTTTACAGTCCAGCGTCATGCGACCACTGGAAATATTTACTAGAGCCAGTGTGTTCAACACTGTCAGCGAAATGGCCGAAAAGGACACCAAGCCGGAGACATCCAAACCAGGTATTGTAGGCAACCGAAGAACCACCTTCGGTCCCAGCCAACGCAGCGAGTCTGAAATCTATGATGGTGCGTTATTAGAGGATGAGTTTTCCAACAACCCAGCAAGGCGCCATGCTTTGGATGCGGACGACATCTTAGACATCATGGATGATCAGAATGACGAGAATAGTCATGATGAGGACGATGGCGAAAGCATGGAAGAGGATTCAGATGAGAGCTCTGAGATAGAAGTGCGACTCGGCAATATTGACGATTTGTCAATGGCGTCCGACGACAGTGACGGCAATTCGGATGAAGAGATATCCAGTGATAGTGAGTCTGATGGAGAGGATGAAAGTGATGAGAGTGAGAGCGACGGAGATGAGGATGATGATGATGATGATGCCGACGCTGAAGAATTATTTTCAAGTGAAGACGAAGAAGGAGAAGAAGCGGAAGATTGGGGGGTTGATAACGAGGATGACTTCTTTGATGCTGCTGAGGAAGAGGCAAACAATGGAGGACCAGCTGCAGGGAATGAGGTGGATGATGCTATGGGCATGGAAGGCTGGACGAGAGTTGACGCCGGTGGCGGCCCTCCTCGTGGGCTGGGAAACATGCTTCTTGACATGGTTCAGCCCCACGCTGGACGTCCTGGCTCTATCATGGATGCCGCTGAAACCATGCTTGGCAATATACTGCGCGGCGATATGGGTGGACTGGAAGGGCTTTCTGAAATTGAAGATACTCTGGGGATACGTGTTGTTCGAGGGGATGGAAGAAGTGGCGGTGGTCTCCCAATGGGTGGTACGAATCGTGCGGCTAATCCGAATGCTCCTGCTAGAGGTGGCGTCCCAGTGCACCAGAATGGAAACAGTACGGCTATATTTGGCAATCGAAGTCTTGTGGAACTCAGGCAAGTTGCAATGTTGTTTTTGTATTGGTTGTGTGAGCACTTTTCGGACTTGGTTGTGCGCTTACTCACCTCTTCTACTCATTTTCTATTCTTTTTCTTTCCTCCCCTTGTTTATGTAGTCCAATGGAGTGGGTCTTTGGAGCGCCAGGTACAGGTGCTGGTAGCCCAGGCCATGAATCAACACCATTAGCCAATGAAGATCATCACGAGAACACTAGTCTCTTTCCCGGAGGACTCCAGCAAGCCACCCACCCAATTTCTCGACCATTAACTCACCCTATGCTTCAAAGTGTTCGACTCCCACCCATCACCTCTCTTGTCTCGACCTCATCCCATGGGGAGGGCAACAATTTGCAAGAACGCAACACCAGGACCATTGCTGCATCTGGCAATTACATGGCTGGCACGAACGGAGCTATCATTAGAGTCAACGATCGATTTCATTCTGCCGAGCCTACCAGAAGGACAGGTCCCAGCACTCTCAGTGGCTGGTTAGATGACGGGCTCCCCCCCGATCGGTCAAGTGAAGACTTTAGTGTCTCATTTGGTCAGGCTTTGAATTCGTTTTTGCAAGACCAGGCTCATTCGCAGAACCTATTGGCTCAAAGGAATGATAATTCGGTCCAAGATACTGCCAATCCTCCAGATGAAGATGGCGCCCCTCCCAGAGGTGAGGGTCAAGGAGAATCTTCGCTTGAATCAATCGCAATCAGAGCCGCCGCAGCACTTCAGGATGACGAGGCTGCAGATGGTGCAGCGGAGGAATCGGAAGCACCCACTGAAAATAATGCGGATGGCGCTGGCCAAGAATCACAGTCTGAAGCAACTGAAGTTAGGGTTAGTGCCATGGCTGCAGGACTCACGATATCCCAGCCACCATCTGGCAATGCACCAACAGATCAGAGCGATCAGGCTGGCGACCAAGCTACAAATGATGCGGTCATGTCGGACGAGGGAGCTGATGCCGAAGTGAACCCCGAGGAGCAGGAATCAAACAGTGATGCACCCGATGCACCCCGTGATGTTGACCAGCAGGAGGAGTCTCATGAACCCAATCAAGGGGAGGCGGCTCCAGAACCCGAGGAGGAAGATACCGCAGGAGAAGAAAGTGGACAATTAACTTGTCCACCGGACATTGATCCCGAGGTATTCAATGCATTGCCCGAAGAAATGCAGCAGGAAATTGTACAGCAGCATCAAGTTGCTGCGCAGATCTCCGAGTCTGGGTTGGATCCAGAAGCCCTTGCGGCATTGCCCGAGGAGATGAGAAGGGAGGTGATTGAACAAGAACAACAACAGCAGCGGCTACGAGAACAACAAGAACAGCAACCGGCAGCGGATCCTGCTAATGCAGAAGGTATGTCATGTCCTCAATTGCACGAAAGAAGGAGATTTCATTTTTTGATTCCTTTTCTCATGACCTTGGTTTTATATTCATTGTTTCTGTACTCATTATTCAGATATGGACAACGCAAGCTTTCTGGCATCTTTGGCACCCGACCTACGGCAGGAAATTTTAGTCACAGCGGACGACAGTAAGCTCACAACTACCCTCAATTTCTGTCTCATCATTGTCTTCCACTACGACTCACATCATTAATTAATCTTTCCCGTTGAAAGCTTTTCTCACATCTCTCCCACCAACAATACAAGCTGAAGCCCATGTTTTGAGGGAAAGGTTGGCATCTCAGCAACAGCGAAGGGCGGAAGAGACAAATGCAACGAATGCCGCAGGAGCAGGGGGAGCCAGGACGGGGGCTGTGGCAGGGGCCAGGCCAGCCCAACCCCCTGAAGGTCATACTGGGGCATCAAGAGCTCGCCGTCAGCGGAATGGGAAATTGGTGAGCGACTTTTTTCCTTTCAAAATGTGTCTCTGTGTGAGAGATTGCAGAAGTGTCACAAACTCGGGTGGACTTCCTTCGCTCTTTGATTCGTCATAGAGGGAATTCAACATTTGAAGAGGTTAACCCTAACCCTAACCAATCATGTCCTCTTTGTTCTCTCGCAGCGGGTCGAGTCGGATAGAAAAAATATTTGCTGGCTTCCCCCAGGGAAGGTTGCAGATTTGGGTCCTTTGTTGACAATGAAATCAGCGAAGTCTATACTGAGCTTGCTCTATTTGTTGTCTCCCGTCCAACCACGTATTGTGAACAAACTGATATTGAATTTGTGTTTGTGTGAAGTCCCTAGGGACTTCATCTTGAACGCCCTCATTGGCTTGCTGCACAATGATAGGAAATATGTGTTGGGGTCATTAAAAAAACTTGAGTTGGAGCACCATGAGCACGAGCCTGATGATTTCTCCGACTCAGCATGGCCACCGTCTGCTCTAATCGGTACCGCATCTGCAGGTTTAGTGGAAGATAGGAACCCAAGGCACATAATTGATATGTTTAGGAGGAGGCAGGGTGGCCCTAACAACTCTGCTGTGACCGTGGCAGCTAGTCTACCCGCCAGTGCTCGAGGGGGTGGGTCCCACAACGGATCAATCCCTCCTGTAGTGGCAAGGCGTATTGTGCAAACGTTCTCATCATTGTGCAAAACTTCCCCCAGAGTGGCATTTAGCATGCTGTGCAATGCAGAGGGTTCAAATTATGCTTCCTGTTTCGAAAAGGTAAGAATTCGCAGTCATTCTGTACTTAACGTCACCATTATATACTCAACGTCACTATTTTTATTTTGTTAGCTATTGGACCTCCTTGGCACGAATCAATACTCCCAGAGTTCATCAAACCTAGAACAGCTTCTTTGTCTTCTTGAAATTGTTGTGGCCCCAATGAGGTGTGTATATAGCATAATCTTGTTTGAGCACAGAAGTGTGTTTGCCTGTCTACCATATCCCTGTGTCATTCATTTTCTTCGTCCTCAACGGCTTGCTTGCACACTGATCTCACTTCGCTTGTTCTTAATACTCCTCAGTCTGCTTCCAAAGGAGGAGCAAGAGGTCGATCTTGCTACAGAGAGAGCATCGCCTGGAAGGGAGTGGGTAAAGGTAAGGAGGACGATCATGGCAATGTCAAGTTTCGCGTCATCATCATTATTTGTTGGCTTCTCACACACATACTACACGTTTCATTGCAATGGCTGATCCAATCTCGTAGGTCCCAAGGTAAGCGTAGACGTCGATAAAAAGTTTTCATTGCTTGTCAAGGTGATGTTTTACTGATATTTTACGTTCATTCATCTAGGCAAGTTGTGTCCAAAAGGAGGCTACATTTATTAATCCACACGCTGAGACTTGGAAGCTGCAAAGACTCCGCATTTCTCAAGGTCAGCACATTGACGAGAAGACTGAGTCGAGTCGAGGCAAACCGCGATTGTATCCTTGATGAACTTGCTTTGGTGGCGGAAAGCCTCGGTAGAGCTGCAATCTTGGATTTGAAGGCAGTAAGTGTGCGTCTGAGCTCAGCCATGAAAAAATTAGAAAGAAACGATGCAGAGCCCATGCTAGTCTCGAGCTCTTCGCTAGATAATGATTTGGTTGCCGGTACCCCATCAAGTGCTGTATCGCTTTCAACCTCGAATTCGGAGCTCAAACTATTGCGAGTTCTCCAAATGTTATCTGCACTCGTTGCCCAAGATGACGAATCAAAGAGCGAAGGAAGTCCACCCGAGTTTGTGACACTACTGCAGTCTCTCAAGCTGGAGTCCCTATGGTGAGTCCGGTTTCTGCGCAATTAGAAATAAAAATTCATGACCCTACAAATATCAACACTCTCACACCCTATCCTCCTTTCGGCCCCCTCTCCCTACTAGGGACGAGCTCTCTGTGTGTCTAAAGACAGTCGGTGTGCTTGAAGGAGTGACCGGCATAGATGTTGATGAAAGTGATGATGAAACCGAGAATGAGAACAACGGTGATACAGCCGAAGGGAAAAATGGGAAGAAGCCTTTGCGTGAGTGTTTGATCGAATAATGCATGACGTTGTTTTTCACGTTCATTTTTCTGATATGAATTGTTCTTTCACTTGTAGAAAATTCTGTTGCGGGGCTCATCACCAGGTTTTTACCCGCGATTGAGGCATTTTTCATGGTTAATGCGCTGCCGCCTGCTGAAGAAACCGAGACAGCTTCTCTTGTGGACAATAGCCGGGTTGTGCAATTTGCTGCTAGCAACAAAATTTTGTTGAATGCATTGCTCCGCTCCAATCCTCAATTACTAGAGAAAGGATTAAGAGCCATGGTTAAGATGCCCAAGTGTAGGTTATTTCTAGACTTCGACGTCAAGCGCCAGTGGTTCAAGACACAAGTGCGTCGTTTGAGACAACAGGCAAGCCGCCGCCACGGTAGCTTCCGACTCGCGCTCCGGCGGAAACATGTGTTTGAAGACACTTTCTTAGCTTTCATCCATCGAAACGCGGATGAGCTTCGTGGAAGGCTTCACATCACATTCCAAAACGAAGAAGGAGTTGATGCTGGAGGCCTCTCACGTGAATTTTTTGCAATTTTGGCAAAAGAAATGTTCAATCCTAACTACGCTCTTTTCATGTCAACTGAGGATGGATGCACGTTCCAGCCCAACCCAAACAGCAGCATCAATCCTGATGACATGCGATATTTCCGATTCGTCGGTCGGATCGTAGGAAAGGCGGTGGTAGATGGGTTTCTACTCGATGCTCATTTCACCAGGAGTCTCTACAAGCACATGTTAGGAGTCAAGCCTACACATCATGACTTGCAAGCTATCGATCCTGACTACTACAAAAATCTGCAAATGATTCTAGAGCATAACTTGGAAGATATAGGACTTGAGCTCACTTTTTCAACTGAAGACCATTCATTTGGGCGGAGCCGGACGATCGACCTCATCCCAGATGGTAGGACTATCCCTGTGACAGAGGAGTCAAAAGCACGCTATGTTGATCTGGTGTGCCAGCATCGGATTACAACGGCAATCGAACGTCAGATCAAGGCATTTCTGGAAGGGTTTCATGAAATGGTGGTGAGTATGAAGAGTCACTGATGATGGTTACCCTTTTATTTTGCACTCTATAGTTTTATTCACCACTTTTATTCCCTCTATGTTTTGCCCCATAATTTCTTAGGATCCTGATCTAATTTCCATCTTTACAGCAAAAGAGCTGGAGCTTCTCATATCAGGAATGCCAGACATTGATATCAGCGACCTCAAAAAGAATACAGATTTCAATGGATATAGACCGGCAGACAAGGAGATCGGCTGGTTTTGGAACATCATGTTTTCGCTTTCACGAAGTGAGAAGGCTTCATTTCTTCAATTTGTTACGGGGAGCTCTAAGGTACCTCTAGCCGGCTTTGGTGAATTGCAGGGTATGCGTGGAGTTCAAAAGTTCAGCATTAACAAGGCTTCTGGGCCTGCGGGAGCGTTAATGTCTGCACACACCTGTTTCAATGCCCTCGATTTGCCAGTCTACAATTCAGAGGAACAGATGAAAGGAAAACTGCTTTATGCCATCAGCGAAGGCGGTGGTGGCTTTGGGTTTGCTTAGAAAATAGTTATGTTAAATAACAAGCAACATACGAATCTCTGTTTTGGTATTCTCATTTCTCAGTATTCGAAACATTTTTAACGTCAATGAATTGCTCAAACCAGGCAAAGTGAGACAACTGATAGCATCAGTCTACGGATTTCCCAGATCAATTCTTTTCCATCTACACATGTTAGCTGGCTCAATATTCATACCACTCTATGTCTGTAGCACACTCCTCCTTTGGCGGCTTGGCTGGTACACCCTCTAAGGCTACACTTCTTCCACTTAGCACTGTGTCTGGCGCTCCTCCTCTTCGGACTTGGTTGGTACACCCTGTATGGCTACTAGCTTCCTCATAGTCCTCTAAGCACCTTGTTTGAAGCATACTCCTCTATTTCAGGCTTTGTTGGTACACCCTGCATCTCTACAAAGGTAATCCTCACGTCGTTTCAGTTGCTCAGCGCGAAGATTACGGCCTTCCTCAAGCATCCAAAGCAAGTTTCGGATCTCACAGCAGTAAACATTTAACATATTCTAGTCTATGGATTTCACAGGAATCCCAGAAAGTATACCCAGTTGTGCATACATTGTGCATACCTTTGCATACCTACATATTTGTGCATACCATAAGGCCATTTAGGTATGCACAAAAATTATTGAAAAATCGTTTTTAGGGATTTGTTTTTTTCTCCACCCCAATACATTAGCTGATCTTACGGTTGAAGTTAGGGTATAGT
>JALLAU010000174.1:0-22708 GCA_036939495.1 Thalassiosira hispida | reverse complement strand
AGCATTTCAGCATTCAGGCAAATCTGAAGGGCCCGCCGATGAAGGAAAAAAATACCCAGTTGATGTGGAAGCAATGCCAACCATTGTTACCCAGTCCTATTGGGACATCAGCTGTTAATCATCAAGGTAAAAATGCATTATCAATCTCACTATTGGTCTATGTATGAACCTCGCGAAGAGGAAACGCCAAACACCAAGGAATGATATATGAGATTTGAAAAATCCAAATGTACAGTTACCACATTTCTGGCTTTTCATCTTTATCAACTTTAGATTCGATTCGGCCATTTAAAAATGATTCAGACGATTCGACTTAGAACCAACTAGGTTATGAGAAGATCAGCTGTTGCTGTGATCCAACTGAGCTCTCGATCACGATGCCAGCTGTTGTACAAGGTACTCCATTCCTGTGCAAACATGATACAGTTACTTGAGCCATGGTGGAGGCTCTAGTTGTTGAGCATTAGCAATACAGTAGGAATTATTGTGTCATTTCATTGCCTCCCTACCGCCCAGAGCCCTTGCAAATTCAATTTGTCCTCACAAGTCATGTAAAATAAAACCCTTCATAGAGAATAGAGAGGTGGCAGTTTTTGTGACAGCAGTCTTCATCTGGGAGAATTATCCTGAAAGCGCTTGTACACCATCCTGCCATGAAGACAAGGTACACATATCTCCTTCTTGATCTTCTTGAATGTCTTGTGGACATGTTGGCATCAATCTCCACTAAAAATAAACGCACTGACAGCATAGACATTGTGTCTATCCTTCTTCCACTTTTCCTTCCAAGGCTGTGCTTCTATTTCCTCATGTCTATGAATAGTATCCAGTGCCTCTCACAAACACAAAGCCCTGAAAGTTTTGTCCCACCTGTTAGAAGAAGACCATCACAAAGAGCTTTGTCAACATTCGGGTTCAGATCAGACAGGCTTATATTTTCATTGGCCGTCGTGCGGGAGGAAAGGCTCACTATCCGAATACCGACACAGTGGGGCACTCCATTTTACATGGTTTATTGTTGTATACACTACTTGGTTTGGAAGTTGGGCTTGGTATGAACCTCGAAGCACAGGGCTTGCTCATCATCCTAGCATCTCCATGTCCAGATACGGGAATTTGGGCTACTACCTGTCACCTCGAAGTCACCGCTACGTAGTTTGCAAAACTCTTCTCATTTCTTGCAGACAGTCATTGTGAATTGGATGTCATCACCTTCACAAATCTTGTTCTTTACTCTGGTCCGGAGATCCCGCCTCCTCCACACTTGTGTAGGTCCTTTGCATTGTGGCCTCCACAGAATACGATCTTGGTACTTGCCAAAATAGCAGGACAGATAAATTGTGATTTAGTGCTTGGACAAGAACAGCACTTGCTACCAAATCAGATATAGCCACACCACCACAGACTCATACTCATAACTAATAGCTACCAGTAGTCGAACATCTTTCATCATTGGATCCTCATGTACCCCATACTCGTAATGCTACTTGTCCTTAACATGATTACAGAGAGTAAAATTTCGAGGGAAGCATCAATCATCTCCATTTCTTCCTCACTGAAGTTGATACTACAATATTGGATGTCTGTTCTCTGTTAGAATAAGCTTGAACCTGATGGACGGATGAATACTCTTGATATCCAGACTGACGATTATTGGCCTTCAGGTTAGCACTTCAAGTTGGCCTTTCAGATGACTTGCTTGGACGATAGTGTGAGGACACACATACTACACTCCATGATTTTGGCCAAAGACGACTTTGATGGCCTTGTACTTGTTGATGCAATCTTTGCGGAACACCGTGTGTATATTAGATTCTCCTGGTTGTTGCTGGAAACAAAAGGCGAGTTTGATAGTCACCATTCGGATGCCTATCTTTGTGGTCCTTGACAAGCCTTGATCAGAGCTCAGAGCGTGAAATGCGATCCAATTTTTGACGAATCTGCACATTCTCCTGGGTCTATCATACCACATACCACGAAAAATGGGCGAGCAGCAGCCTATTTTGAGCTTGAGAATTGACCTTGGCTAGTTGGGAATGCATCATCCCCTTTTATTATTCGCCCAGATGGCCATGTAGCCAACCACAGTAGCGGCCAGTTTCCACGGCTATCCAACGGCAACGGTTGATTTTGTCGGTTGGAGCGAGCACCCTCATCATACATAATGTTTGGGCAGATTTGGCGGCCAAGGCAAGGACCGAGTCGTCGAGGAGCTTTTCATACTGCGGTCGCAGGGTTTTGGGGATAACTTTTGACAACTTGCCTTGGTGACTTTTTTCATGGTTATTTTATCGTAGACACGAGAGACCACACCAAACTTCTCCTCAACAGAGGGAGTATTATCCTACGTCGATTACACGTCATCACAATCGACCGTTGAGCCAAAGAGAGACAAAAGAGCGCGGAGGCGCTCCCCCTCCCGCCATATCTTTTTGGGAAGATATTTATCTATATTTATGATACTTTATCGCATATTGAGCTCTTAGCAGGCTCCTAGGTACAATTACGAATCTTAAATGATAAATACGAGGTACGCTCATTATAAAAAGCGTAGTTCACGTCTCGACATAAAGGTGATTCCTCAGATAAATCATCATGACAATGGCCGTTATCCTGCAGTAGGTAGACAGACAATCAACCCAATCCTGTTTCCCAGAAGAGAGAGAGAAATAGAGGAGAGCAAACGAAGGGAAGGAACGTGGGAAGACGCGGCTCTAGCTCGCTCTACCTCATCAATTCCCCATCATGAACCGTCCTCCGACAGCGGCGGGCTCATCCGCCAACAACAAGGTAATCTATCAAGCCAAACATGCCTTCGCCGGCTCCAAAGCCCAAAGTCAACTGACCTTCCAATCCGGCGCGCGTATCGTAGCCGCACCGGGTCAAATGGGTGCGTGGTGGTGGGGTAGCTGTAATGGACAGGTAAGAGAGTGATATAAGAATATAAAAGAAGGGAAAAAAGCGAATGCATGTGCATTATAATATAGGCTCCATTTTTTCTTCTTGCTTATGTCTGTGTCTGTGAGTGTTTGTGTTTTTAATGAGAGTAGAGGTATGATTTTTCTTTTCCATGTGCGGTGCTTCTTTTTTGAGTGTGTAATGGTGTTCTGCATAATGGATAATAATGATGGGCGGATAACTTTTTCCCCAGCTCTGGGACCTGGGGAGGGTATTCATTACCTTATCATTATGTGACGTGAAAGTTTTTAGTTGCCTCCACTGGAATCGAGTAGGGTTTGTAAACTTGTTGTTATGGATGGAGGTGGGAGACACACAATTTTATGCGAATCCATGGTAGATGCAGCACTCAAAGCTCAAACTCCGGAAGTCTCTTCTCACGTATCTGAGAGAGCCTGTGCCAATTTCAATTTCAACTTCAACCTTTTACTCTGGCAGGGAAACTGAAACTTGAGAATATCTTTCTTCTTAGGTATTATAGATAAAGTTTTGACGAGTTGGTTTTAGTTGGGGACACACAAGGGACACTTTTTTTGTGAATGTTACATCTTTACAAGAAACAGATATTTTTATATGATGTGATGTAATGCTTGGAAAAATATATTTTGCTCGAACACATCATGGCCCAACCGGAAAAAAATTCTCACTCTTATTTGCCACTTCTTTTTATGCACAATAAAAAACAATACATATATTCATTTATAGGATGGATGGTTTCCCCCGGCCTACGTGACCTTGGTCCAGCAGCCACCGCAACCACAACAACCACAGCAGCAAGCTTTTGGTAGCATGGCACGGCCACAACAACAACAGCAGCAACAACAACAACAACAACAACCAGGAAGGGGCGGTACCACAATGAACTCAATGACGATGAATCCAACACCGCCGATTTCTTCGTCATCTCCCATGATGATGAGTAAGAGTGGATTTCAAGCGAGTGGATTTCAAGCGGGGACTGATGATCCATTTGCTGGATTGGAGACAGCACCAGCACCCGTCCCTACTCCTGTCGTTGCCGCGAGTCCTGTCGTTGCCGCGAAGAATCCATTACAACAACAACTCCCAGGAACTGCTGCAGTTGCTGGGAACATGCCACCGCCTCGGCCAATGGCATCCCTTTCGCCAATGGTCACATCTCCCAAAACTATGACGATGGCGCCAACAATGCGATCTCCATCTCCAACAATCCCTCCAAAACAACCATCAGCAACAATGAGATCTCCATCTCCAACTATGGTCCCCCCGACATCATCAACAACTATGATGAGCTCTCCATCCCCAATTGTCTCTTCACGAAAGAATATTGAGATTCCGGGTCCAGAGGAGATTAAGCCTGTGCCATCAGCAGCTTCGGCCACTACGGCTGGGAACATCAACAGCATTCGATCGCCTTCACCAACTCCAACAACAAACGTGAAGAATGGCTCAATAGAAGTGTCATTGCCCAAGACGCCTCCCCGAACCGGTAACGCAGCACCAGCGGGAGCTCCTTCTTCTTCTTTGACTCCTCCTCGAAGCGGTACCGCAGCAAACGTAGCAGGAAAAGTAGCCTCATCAGTGAAGGCGGCAGTCTCATCATCCTCGGCCAAGAAGAACACAAGTTTCACCGGCAAGGGCATTGGAAACAGCGGCGCACGTCTCCCGGAATCTGCTTCCACTCAGGCACTTCTTTCGGGAGCCTCAACTGATGTGGGCAGTGTGCGCTTTTTCAACATTTATGAATTTTTGGCGGGACCGAATAAGAAGGAACCGACTCGTAAATTTTACCCTATTGAACGTACTAAACCCTTTTGGGCATTGATGGGTTTGGATGTTTATGTTGAGAAGTATCGATTGGGGGATGTTGGAAGTGGTGAGTGAGAAGAAGAAGAAGAGATGAAAGTGGTTAATCGAGTTGTCGTCGAGTATTATTTCTGTACAGCACGATTCTTTGAGCTGTCCTCCCCAATTATGTTCTTGTTCTCATCATTTGGATATTTTTCTCAATATTTGGATGCATGTATTATATTATTTAGGTGCAAGTGCGAAGGGCGGTGGCATCGGGGCGTTGTTGGGTGGGAGCTTGATGCCGAGTGATCACAGTGCCAGTGTGAGCGGAAAGGGTGATGTGAGCACCAAGGACGGAGGAGGTAGTAAGGATGGAAACAATAAGAAGGCCGGAGGAGTTGGAGAATCTACCACAGCACCCGACAAGGCCCCACCCTTTACCGCCGCACCATTGTACGAACAACTCTCCAAGGCATTAAGCTTTCAATGTCATCTAGTCCAAGAATCCGAACGTATCATGTATTCCACCCCCAACAACCAAAAATCCCATCCATTAACCTACCTACGATCCAATCAAATTGCCCTAGAGGCATGCATCAAATTGATCCAAATGTTACCCCATTCCGCCGGTGCATCCGGTAAACAACTCGATGCGCTCTTCTTGAATTACATCAATACATTTGTAAATTTGGTGGGGAATTTGCAAGATGGTCAACAGCTAGTAATGCCCGGGGGGTGGCAGACTTTGAAAAAGGCACATGTCTGTCTTTACATACTGCGACGAAATGCAAATGGGAAAAGTTACAGCTTTAGCGTCGTGAACACCGGTTCGGCTGGGTTGGAATATCACCCGAGTAACTTTGATAACACTACGGGAAGGGAAACGAAGCAGCTATGTATGACAATTTGGGATATCCCACAAGATAGGCTTACGGATTCGACATTCTGGGTATTGTTATTTCGAATGCAGGTCTATCCCTCGAAGAGAAACAATGCGGAATTTTTGTACACCAAATTGTTGACGTCACTGAACAGTTGGCCTTTGTTATCGAACAAGGATGCCGGACCCGGGATCGAGTATTATTATCCCCCGGCAACATCAACTGGTGCGAATTCCTATCATCAATTGGCATTGTTGGCATTAACATCCATTCCCGAATGGAATTCACCAAGCGCCAAGTACTCACAATTGCTTGTTAGGAATGCGGCCGTGGAAATTGCGTTCAGGGGTATACAAGATGCTCTGCCAAGTAGCATGGACCCTGAAGATTCACGCATACTACATTTGACTGCTAGGAATTTGGCCAATTATGCTAGTACATTGGATCCCAAGGAACTGCGTAACTCCACGAGCACTGTCAGTGCAGACAAGGGAGGGGATGCCACTGGAATGAACATGGGAGGAGCCTTGAGCTACACTTGGGAATTATTGGATAAATTATTGGGCAAGTTGAGTGTTGCCAGTTCGAAACCATTGGATCAGCATTCGGAGGCACAGATGATTGGAAGTTCAAATGATGGTAGCTTTGGGAATGGACACCTCAAGAATTTGAAAGCTGGCGAGGGGAGCTGTGGACATCCGTTCTTTGGTAGGTTACGGAGGGATAATTATGAGGAGGTTGTCAAGGCTCTCATGGTGCGTTATTTGTTTGTTGTGTTGTTCCGTCTGTATGTGTGTCTTCTCGCCTCGGTAAAACTTTTTGTGCTTGCATACAAAACAATTCTTTACTCACTATATCTTCTCAAACATTCTTACACACACACTTCTTTCATCATCATCATTATTATTATTATATTATTATAGGGTGATCCCCGTCCTGATCCCATCCTAATCCCAGCAGTTCTCACCGACGAAAGCATGCCGGACGTCGCTACCGATTACCACACGGCTGCATCATCCCTCCTACGTATATGCCACGCATGCTCCCTACTATTACAACAACGTCGCCTTGTCAAGAACGCTCCTGCCTTTGTTGCAAGCGCTGCGCAGTACGCATTAACGGTAACACTGCCCATGCCCCATTCAGATCCATCGATATGCTTTTGGAGAAAAAATCCCATGAGGAGAGAAACGCAAACAAATCTATTATTTCTATTAAGGAGAATGTGTCGTATCTACTCAGCCGCAACCAGTAGCGTCCAACAATCTAGAGGATTGGTGGGGATTCGTACCACGGCATTTGCATGTGGTGCATGCGTCGCCGATGCCATTGCACGTGTCAAATGCATCGATGACCCATCTCCGTTCTCGTTGCATTATTCGGGACTGAACGAAGGACCAACACGTCCGTTTGGTTTCGAATCTGGGAGTTTTGAAAGTTTGGCGGCCAATTTACCATTATATGATCCTCAATTAACTGCACTGAGATTTCAATGTTTGGATTATATGCGGGGTATGACCATCAAAGATGATGGGACGTGGAATCCGACCATCTTTAATTTTGATGTTAGTTTGGTACCGTTTGGTGGTGATTTGGAATTGATGAATCATTTGAGTATAGAATTGGCGTTGCCTAGGCCGTACCCATGTACGGAAACTGCCATGATAACTCATGCTGCACGACTTATTTCGGGGCAGAATGGTGCGATTCAAGAGATTTTGCCGGAATTTGGGTATTTTCGTGATATTGTGAGTTTCATGTCATGTTCCAAAACCAAATTTTATTTATTTCCCATTTTTCTTTTGTGGTGCCTTCCTTTTCTAATTCATGCATTTCACATGTCTAATATGCTGTTACTCACACACACAACACAACACAGGTCTTTCACTTCAAGCATGCCGTCAGCGGTGCAACGTCGACGCCGGAAATGGAAGACGGGTACATCTGGCTACCCACGGATGCCACATTAAAATGGGCAGTCAAGCCAGTGTCCGAGGAGAATAAAACATTGCAGTATCACGTTACGGCATTTCGTGGACATTTGCAAGAATATGTCGACCCCTCTGCAGCTAAGAACGACAGCAACAAGAATGCATTCTCGAACTTTTTGAGTTTGTTTTCCAAGTCGAAGGTTGCGAGGAGCAAGTTGAGCTGTGCAGACCCAACGAATATTGTAAATTCCTGTGGGGAGAAGTTCATTAAGGGAAAGTGAGTAGCTGTTCAAGATGAGATATGGAGTTTTGGGGATTTGATATATGTGGATCCTTTATGACAAGTGCTAAATATGTGACACGTGCTAAACATATTTCCTTTTTTCACTTTCCCTACTTACCACAAACATTTATATAGAGCCAAACCAGTGTCAGTGAAAAACGAGGATGACATTCTACACCTGACCAACGAAGAACTTCCCACCTTCGGGGGAGTGCTAACTCCCGCCGACTCGGAACGGTTCCTCCAGTTCTTCACTGTACCCTACCTCCGCATTCCGCTCATATTGGACTTTTTCGCCAATGGCGACCCAGGACGTCTCGTGGCGCTCAAGACCAAGTCGTTGCAGCTCATTGTGGATGCGGCACTGTTCGAACCCGGGATGTGGAAGCCATCCGATTTCATCGAGCAGGTGACTGAGATACCGGTGGTGAACGAGGACAAGCTGCAGAATTTGTTGTCAACGCCTCTCGGAACATTGTTCAACGAGATTGCCAAGTCGCCGGACGTCTTAGTTTGCTGTGTTATTAAGATGTTGGAACGTGCCGTGGACATGGATGTGGGCAGGTATGTCGCAACCTCTTCCTCGGGCCCGCTGATCCTGTATACCTCTCGTCTTGCCGTCCGGATTGAGGGATTTATGAAGTTTGCATTGAAGAAGTGCAACACGGCCGGCCAGCCGAGGCCACGGGGATTGGAATTCATGGAAACTTGGAAGGTGGAGAAGGCAATGAAGGACTTACGCAAGACCTTAGATGAAAGAGTCATTCCCATGCTGGAATATTGGATCGATCCTGTTAGGTGTAAGAACGTCGACGCGAGTAACTTGGTCCACGCTCATCTCATTTACTTGTTCAAGAATTATACGTATGAGGAATTCGATTATCGGTCGGTATCGGTACTACTTACGTCGCAAGTTTACCTTTCCATCAATCATCGGTTTAGTAACAAGGCGTATGACGATTTAGCCGATACAAGTGACCCGAGTAAGCCCCCACCTTCGATTCAAATTGCACAATCGGAAATCTTTGATATCATACAGGGGAAACGATATCATATATTACAGTACATCGAGGCCAACCCTGATGATGCCGATGCGGCAATGGAGGCTGTGGTACGAGTTGCCACTGGAACCGGAACACGAGCACAAAGATCCGACAAGAAGGAATTGAAACAACGCCATTGGAAATCCATTGGCCACCCGACATGCTACGGACGATTCGTCCCCGACACCGAAGACGATAAACTCCGTGATGGATCCTACCGTAAACCAAAACATGGCGAAAATTTCGAAAAGTGGATGCTACGTGTAACAACCAAAGAAGTCGGGAGTGAAGTTAATGTCCAAATATCCGAATTTACTTTACAAAACCACAAAATGATGTTATTGGATCCTAGTATTATGAAACACAAAGATTTCCAACATACCCGTCGTGCGGTGTTGGCGGGTGCTTCGGATGTAGCGTGCGCCGAGGTCGTTCACACTACAAATCGATACCATTGGCGATTGGTGGGACAGCGGTATGATGTCATGTCCTGGGCTCCAGACAAGCGTAACTATCACGACATCAAGGGGGCGTTGAATCACGACTACTCGAGGAAGTTTCCGAGCAGTTTGCGCCCGGGAGAAACGTGGATTGCCGAGGTGCTCCTTGAGAAGCTGCCATTGATTTTACCGGAGGTGACGCTCTACATGTCGGCGAATGATCAGTCAAATAAGCCCTTTGCACACCTGTTGGGTTGGATTGAGAACCCTTCCAAGGGAGATATTCCATTCACTCACACCCTGAAGGAAGTGGTGGTTTCGTACAACCCTCCAGTAGTTACCGTGTTCAACGTCAAGGAGTATGGTCGTCGGTAAGTTTTTGTTTGTTACCTACTGCTGTGGCTGTGTTGATTTAATAACGGGTTTTCTTTGATACAAACATGTCTCATCACGTTTTACGCTGCTGCCTCCTCCTTTTTTCCCAGCCACTTGCGCACCCTTGAATACACTTCTAACATGTCACTTTGTCTACATGAGGTTTCTGGCGAGCCGTACCCCGATAGAGTTGGAGGTGTGTTGGCCATGTCGGGTGGCATACCCATGACGACCGTCTCTCCAGAACCATCGTTAGTTATCACCCGTGCACTGAATTCAGAAATGGGGACACAGACTCTAATCCCATCACGGTTCATGGCGGGTCTCATCCCAGCTTGTTTGGTGGACAAGTACATTTTCTGGCAGAGGGAAGATGATAACATCATTGGGTATGAGATACCCAAAGGAGGAGCTGATACATTGGTGGATGATGGAGCGGATACGGTATCTTCCACGCGATTGAAAATTAAACTCTCGAAGCACACTGGAGTTGACAATAGCGGATTCTGCAACACGGCGGCAGATGCCATGGTGCAACGAATTGCCGTGCTTGATTCGGACGAGGAGTCTGAGAACGTTGACAAGAACAGGCCCGTTCTCACACTGTTGAATATCGGGACCGCGCCAGCGGGGTCACTTCTGAAGCAGGTGGGCATGCTCTTATCTCGACTTGACAACCTATCGCAAGTCCTGGTGTGGAGCGGATCGGAGGTTCTAAATGTGCAGCAGTCATGTACAATTGATTTGATCGAGCTCCCCCGTGTGAACCTTTCATTCAGAGCCAAAAGGGTAGACAAGATTGATGGCACCGTAGAGCATCGTCTCTACAGCAATGATAATGATGGTCTATACATTGCCACGTCTACCAAGGCTAGAGAACTTGTGGAGAAGTTGCTTGGTTCGATTGATCACTTCATTGTACTGCAGAATGAAGATAATGATCTCTTTGTGCTCATCCCCGGCTGTGCATTGCCTAGACGGTTGCACGTGGATGGATCTCACCTGTCGGTTCAAGTGTTGCTCGATCGGAGGAATCAGGAGTGGCTCAATAACATCGGCGAAATCCGTTGTTATTTGTACCCAGTTCACAGTTCGAAGTCATTTCTTATCACTCCGTCCTTGGCATCTTCCATGTATTTGATGGTCATGTACTTCATTACCGGAGCATACCAGGAAGTGTACAAAATGGTTGAATCGTGTGTTAGCGAAGATCTTACTTCAGAAGAGGTATGTGTGACTCATATCCACGACAGCTGTAAATTTTTCTTACATACATTCAATAAGTCTTCATCTTACCCTGATGCTTTGCTCTCTCTTCTTTTCAGGCGCAAATTTTCAACCAGCTCGAATTCCTGGGTAATGATAACCATCCAGATGCGCATGCTTGCCGTTTGAAACTTTCTGCTGTAACTGTTGGGCTTGGCGATAGCAGTGCTATGAAGTGCCCATGGAGTGTATTTGAGGAAATGAGGTGAGTGGGGGTGGAATAAATAATCGGTTGTGCACTACTCTCTCTCTCTCTTGACCTGACTCTCAAGTGCTCTCCCGCCATATCACTTTCATTCGTCTCAATTAGGGAGTATGTCAAAAAATACGATTTTGTCTCCTCGGCATGTAGGCTCACTACGGAAGAGGAGTTGCTTCTGCTGAAAATGTGCACGCCATCAGTGGGATATCGGCTTCCAACAGAACTAGTGAATCGTAATGCGTACGTATCGGCAGTGAGTAATATAGGCACCCTCCCTGTTGGCAAGACCTTGTCAGTCAAGGTTGGAATAGATAAACCTCCAGTGATTGAAAACTTTGACTGCGGAGCAGACACGTCCATCTTGGACAATCCAAAGAACTGCTTGATATCGTCGAAATTTTTTGCTGCTGCATACTCAAGGCCAGAGGAGGTAAGCACGCAGAGTTTTGATGATCAACCCTCTCATTCCAGTTATGCCGAAGTTAAGGACCAATCATCTTACCGTTTCAATGTTGTATTTCGAACTATACAGGACCAAGTTGCATTTGGTGGACTAAGAGCATTGGAATTTATCAATTCTGCCATTGACCATGGCGTAGAGATCACTTCAGCTAGTTATGGGTTCCCTCTCATGTATGACTTGCTTGTTGGCACTGTTGCATTCAAGCTCCATCCAAATGACAGGACTCACAATTGGGGCCGAATTCTAGTAAGGTTGGTACCCCCATCAGATTTCAAGCGGAAATCGGCTGAAATGTCTGCACTTCGTATTCTGTCAGAGAATCCATCTGTGGCACAACATCCACACATTCCCAAGTTTCAGATTGATAGTGCGAGTAAGTGTCGCCATTTGGTCATCATCACATGACTGTTGTTCCCACTGTCACCTTGTCATTTGAGAAAAAAAAGCTAACATTGGAAAACTTTACACAGTGGGCAAGTTCAAGGGAATGTTCCAAGGCAAGGATGCTGTCAGTCGAGTCCTCGCTGAGCTTCACACCTTCTTGACAAAGCAATCCATTAGGTCCATGCTCAACTTCCCAGTAGCTTCCATTGAAAGTCAATCACCAGCTGTCATGACTTTGCGTAGACCTACTTCATTCTTTGACTACCGTCTCTGGGTCATTCCGAGGGTTTCAGATTATTCTCAATATAATTTCAATCTTGACGTACAAAATTGTGCCGCTGTCAATATCCCTCTGGCACAGATTCAGGCATTTGCGTCCACTCCTTTGGCCCCAATCAAGCTCGAGTCCTTTGTAGTATACCTTTCTCGCAACCAGCTGCGCAAGCCAAATGTTTCCGGGTCTGTTCCATTCGACCTTTCAGCATCCAAAGCGGCTCGTACACATTGTTCAGAGGCAACGACTCAGAGGATCTCCACTGATATTCAAAAGTATGCACATGGTGCTAATAACGAGACAACCCCAACGCTAATTGGATTTTCTCCTGCCGACATTGAAAGCCTGCACTCTAATCCAGCTCCTCTCAAAAAGGCAATAACTCAGCTTAGCGCTCTCATCAAGGCACTGAACGGGCTAATGGAGTTTGACCGTATGTCACTTGGAAATTTGATGGCCAGAGCTCTTGCAATTGCAACTAGTGATGAAAGAAGTGATCAACCAGGATCTGTTCCTGAAGAGTGCAATTTCTTGCGTTTTCGGCTTGGCCAGATCTCCGAGCGTGAGCCAACTCTCTGGTTTGAGCTTCTTGTCGCATCCATCCTGTCATCTACAGCTGAGCAAGATATTCGGAGTCTCAATCCATACCTCTCCAGTGCAGCCTACAAAACCGTAAACAGCTTGACAGTTGTTGCCATGCTTGCGTCCATTCGCATTGGACAATCGCATCGTGCTTTGGGAGGTCTTTCTCACCTCGTGAAGCTTTTGCGCAGTGTAAAGAGTACGAACACTCCAGAGATGCAAAAGCGTCTATGCCAAGAGATTGGTCTCCAATCATCAAAAGTAGCAGCAGATCTCACATGCGAACGTCACTTCATGAGAGTCTCCCCAAATGCCGTTGGATTTGATCCGAGATTCCTTGTTTTTGAATTCACTTATTCGTTGATGTTGAGGAAGAGTCAAGTCACACTTGTTAACAAGTTCCTGCATGCCCTCAAGCACAATAAATCTATGTGCCACCAAATGATCATGGGTGCCGGGAAGACAACTGTGGTTGCACCACTTCTTGCGATGATACTGGTAAGTCTTTGAAACAGATACTCTCTTTCTGTTTCAGCTGATAAACCCGCATCATTTTCCATTCACTATTTCTCCTAATTATATCACACAAATCACAGGCTGATGGAAAGACGCTTGTGACTCAGGTAGTTCCTCATGCACTCCTTGACTTCTCGCGTGGTGTCATGCGCGAGAAGTTTGCTGCCGTCGTTCGCAAACCTGTCTTCACATTCACCTTCAGCAGAGGCACACCAATAACTCGTGATCTATATATGAAATTGTGCAAGGCAAGGGACAGCAAGGCTATCATTTGTGCAACCCCAACGAGTATGAAATCATTTATGCTGAAATTCGTTGAAATGATGAGGCATTTGGAGCGATCAAAAGTTGGAGGGCAAGCGCCCCCACCTTCCGGTGGCATGTTCCTCTCTCGTAAGTTCAGGCCATTTGCTCATTTGGATCAATTTGTTCTTTGTACCAATGAATTTCTCACCAATGACGTTTCTGGTCCTTTTTATTAGGTATTGCCCAGAGATTTCGTGAGCAAAGTGTTGTCAGTGAATTGTCAGTCAACCCGGAGGATGTTTATTACTGCACCGAAATTCTCAAGCTATTCAAGTCGGGTGTGCTACTTTTGGACGAGGTGGATCTGATTCTCCACCCTCTCAAGAGTGAACTAAACTGGCCGATTGGGGAGAAACACCCCATTGACTTCACAAGGAGCAAAAAGTTTGGTATTGGCTTGCGTTGGGATGCACAGTGGCACTTGTTGGTAAGTTGTTAATGGGCCCAATGTCATCACTTGTGTACTGTCATGAAATCACTCTTACGCATGTCGTTTTTCTCCTCTTCTTTAGGATGCCATCTTTTATGCAACGACAAAGAAGATGTCTGTCGGCTTCAGTGACAGCCGAGAAGCTCTCACAATTCTTGATAGCGTTGCCTCTACTATCCAACGTGGCGTGGCAGAGAATAAGCTCCAGCATACTCCTCACATTGTTCTCTTGGATAGAGACTTTTACAGCAAGCAGCTCAAGCCGTTGCTGGTTCGATGGCAGCTATTGTACCTTAGAAGCAAGCGCCTGCCAAATATTGAAGATCGTCACCTTCTTTCTTACATGGCCAATGGTCCTCTCAAGGATAAGCAGGCTGCTTCTGCTGTATCAGTGGCCCTTGATGACGACTATATGAAGATGCTTAACTTGTCACATGACTTGATCAACAATTTCATCCCTCATGTCTTTTCGAAGATCAACCGAGTGGCCTTTGGTCTCCTATCCAAGGGAGATATTAAAATTGCAGAAGAGACAGATCCTAACATGTCAATGGCAAGAAGGTTGGCTGCAGTGCCCTTTATCGGGAAGGACGTGCCCAGCAGAGCAAGCCAATTCTCACACCCTGACATTGTCATAGGGCTAACGATTGCTGCCTATCGCTATGAGGGCATCCGAATGACTGACTTTGTCTCGATACTCCAAGAGTTAAGGGATATTCTTGATGGAGAGTTCGGTCCATACCATAAACGACCCTCGGCACTAAAATGGGTTTCATGGGTGGAAGCTTCCGGAGGGAAGGTTCGAGGACCAAGGAAAGTAGAAAATTCTGTCTCTGGTGATGAAGATACTGAGTTTTTGGCAGCCCCTGCATACACTGGTGTTAGGTAAGTCAGGATGTGATTAACATTGCATCTTTTGTCTTGTTGAACAGGTCTTACAATTCTGATACTGTTCCATTACAGGCCAACCGATGACATCTGGCCTCTCCATTTGCTAGACTTGAGTGACGAAAACCATTTGGATATAACATACAAACTCTTGAAGCATAGCCCTCTCCCTCTGAAGTTCTACCTGGACACCTTTGTGTTCCCTTTGGTGCTTGAAAACCATGGTGAAAAGATAGCGGCATCTGGGCAAGACCTTGGGGGTGATATGCTCTTCTCTCGCCGAGTAGGTTTCAGTGGTACCCCCTCTGATCTTCTACCCGAAGAGCTAGGTCAGTGCCACTATGATGAAGGTGTCGATGGCAAGATTTATCATTACTTGACCTCCGATAGCATCATGTCTAGCCGGCTGTTAGGAGCTGACTGGACTGTGATAAAGGTTCTTGATGGTATCATCACGAGCGATCCTCCTTTCCATGTCTTAATTGATACAGGAGCCCTCATCACAGGAATGAGTAACTACGAAGTAGCAAAATATATGATTACTCATGGGCTCTCGGACAATTTTGATGGAGTTGTTTTCCTTGATCATCGGGATCGCAAAATGATTGTGAGTGCCGACATATATTTTGACCTCTCCCTGTTTTCGCAGCTAACTCATTTCCTGTCATCCACTGCATTCAATATACAGCTTTTGCGTCATGGAATGCATGTTGTACGGCTCGCTCAAGCCGGCGTACCCAACCACCGCCGCTTTTCGTTTTATGATCAGATTCATACAACTGGTATGGATATTCATCAGTGCATTGATGCAAAGGCTGCCATCACATTGGGTAAGGACATGACCTTTAGGGACTATGCACAAGGAGCATTTAGAATGAGAGGCATAGGGCAAGGCCAAACTCTTGAGATTTTCATCATTCCTGAGGTGATGGAGCGCATCAATAAACATGTGCGACTTCTTTCTGGGGCACGTTCAAATCCACAGCAAATTGCAGCCCAGTCAAATGGTAATGCGCTGCTTTCTTTGGGACCCATTCAATCACATGTCCCACAGAATCTACTTGTAAACGTTGCATCGTGGCTCACTCTGAATGGAATGAAGTCCGAGAATATGCAATTCAGGTTGCTTTGGTAAGTTGCACTGCCTTGCTATGTAACCATACTTTCTTTTCGAATAGAGGTCGACTAATGAGCAACTCGCATTCTTGTTGAAATTTTCAACACAGCCACCAGTCGGTGGAAAATGTCATAAGAAAAAGGGCTTTCATGATTATGACAGCGGCGTACAAAGAGCTGACAGCATATGCATTTTCGGGTAGAGTGAAAGAAATTGCTGCCATTACTGCGGCCGCCAAAGGTCACGGAAGCCTATCTGCCGATTTGGGTGCACTATTTGATGGTTCGAGAAAGTTATTCAATGATGATATACAGGCAATACAAAGTGTGTTGCAAGGAAATGCTCAGACATCTGTCGGAGTGGACAAATTGCAAAGGTGTCTTGATGTAATGACGGAGAGATTGGATTTCAACGTACAGAATAGTATACCCATGCCAACGCCCCTATCTGAAACACTAAGCAACATTGTCACGCGCACGCGTGAGTTTATCACCAACGACTATGACAAGGCAGTGGGTAAGTCAGTATTTGCGTTGATCTTGTCTACTTAGTCAACTGTGTAAAGTCTCATATTTGTCACTATTTTTTCTTTGCAACCAGTTGAAAAAATAATCATGGTTCTGGTGAATTCTGAGACTATTTCCAAAAAAGGAGTTCTTGCGAGCTCCGACGATGGGGCGGATGATGACGATGGAGGTGATCATGTGATGCAACGTGAGGAAGTGAGCGAAGAGGAGGTGCTGCAAGAGCAAGAAGAAGAGGAGGAAGAGGAAGAAGAGGAGTGAGTCATTGTCGTGCCTAGCACTTAACATTGAAGCGTTCATTTTTTCTAACAAAATCACATGATCTGATTTGGTGTGCAGGGAGGAAGAAGAGGAAGAGGAGGAAGTTGTCCATGTAAGTTTCTTTCCAACTTTTGATTGATTTCGTCCGTTTACATGCCGCATCTCACCCTCTTTGCATGACTCTCTGGTAACTTCAACGTTTTTTTTCAACCCAATCATCTAGGAGTCTGCCAAGAAAAAGAAATATTCGAGGGATGGCGAAAATCCCACGCCCTGGCAGATTGGTTCGCTGTCTGTGCCGAGTCATAATATGCAGATTCGAGGTCATAACTATCACGATCCTTCATGGGAGGCACACTTCTTTCCATCCTCAGAGTTCTCTGTGAAGAACAGCTTGTTCTCAAAAGCGGTGCAGCTGAAGTTCCCACATTACCTCTACATGTCCAACAACTATTATGAAAAAGGATGGGGCGTAAAAACTCATCGTCGATTGAAGAATGTCATCGTTATCATGGAGTTCTGTCCCTCGAAGACAATGTTGACATCAGTTGCAGCATCAGGGAAATCATTTTCTGTGGCGCAGGAGAAAACTCTCAAACGTGCTTTCACTGCCTCGGATGGCAAGATGATGGAACGCATCAAAGTTTCTGAAATGAAAGAGGTACTTCGGGCAGTGGATGTCATCGGCGACGATGAAAAGGAAAAGGAAAAATTCTTGGCCAACATGAATCTTGATCCTAACGGAACCGTTTCCTTTGACGAGCTGAATCAGTTGCTGAGTCAAAAAGTACAAAACAAAATTCAGGCTGGACGCTTCTACGTAGCTTTGTCATTAGCCGAAGCGCAGTGTATGAGGTTGGCTATTCATGGACAGTACAAAACTCCATTTATTCCTGGCATGGACGCAGTTGTGGCCTTGCGCACAGAAAGGACTCTCCTTGACACCAGTGCTGGCTTTGAAGAGGCTCAAACATATCAGCACACTACAGCACAGGCATGCTACCGCTTCATTGATAGTGCTGTAAACTTTGCGCCAAAGGAAGTTAATGTCCTTCTAAGAGCACTGCAAGATGAAGTTCCTGATGAGAGGTCCAAATTTTTCATGGAAGTCAGGAGTAACCGCCGGAGGAAGCAAACAAATCCGAATGCAACTCCACTCAAGAAGGTCTTTTCCGTCCAGGATGAACACAATGTGCTTCAATACCGCATTGCAGTCGGAAGGATCACAGCTCTTCTCAAATCTCGAGGCATGTATGCACGTGACGCATTCGCTGCCTTTGATCAAAACCGCGATGGCATGCTGTCGGGTAGTGAGCTCCAGGCTGGTCTTGATTGGCTTGGACTGAAACTCGACACCATGCTGCTCAGGCAATTCATGAGGGAGCTTGATAAGGACAAGGATGGATTCATTAATTTGGAAGAATTCAAAGAAGCTGTGGGTTGGGAAGAGACGGAAGGCGAATCAAACATTGCTACTTACAGTGGAGTCCCTCTCCCCCCACCGCCGAAAGATGTTGGTCACAAGCACAAGCTTGCCATTCCTGCACCTGTCCTTGCTGGCATCAAGATTAAGGTTAAGCGAGTTGGAAAGTTTACCCAAGTCTGGACAAGCCAAGGAAGCATGAGCCGTGTGAAGGGCAGTGTGTGGGAACCTGCCGATCACAAATCCAACTTCAAATCCAACCGAGCGTATGTCTATTTGGGTCACTACGGGGGTACTGGTTATGACAATCCCAACAGAGATGGCAACCAGAGATTGACGTTGGAGATTACAGACACCACTGGGAGCTGGGTTGGAGGGAGCAGCTGGCTACCATTTGTCCTTGATCGATACCTCCCCCGCCCGGCGCGCTACCGTCTTGTCTGGAGCATTACCCAAGGAGCTAATCCTTTCTACGCCTGGGAGCCAGTGCCCCCCAGCGATGAGTTTGTGGCGTTGGGTTGCGTGGGAACAAAGACGGACAAACCTCCTGATGTACGTATGATGCGATGCGTATGCAAGCATTGGTGCACGGAAAGCAAAAATTTGAAGAGCATATGGAATGATAGTGGCTCGGGTGGCCGCGAAGGGAGCATTTGGACATTTAACTCTATGAATTTGCTGGGCTTCGTGAATGGACATGATCCTCCACGTCGCAAACCCTATGATCTCAAGAATCACCGCTTCTTTTTGAGAGAATACAGCTGCATCAAGAGCAATTCAATTGTACCTGCACAGGGATCCTAAGTGTCAGTGCAGTTTTTATTCATACCACTTGGATATGAAACCTCTTTTTTAGTGTTGAAATATATAAGGCCACATTTATGTTTTTAGAATTACTTTCCTATTTCACCATGGCCAGGTCTAGTGAGGTCTACCTATTTATTTGTCTATTCCAGAAATGAGTGTGTGATCCAGTCCTCTGTATGACACATCATTGCCATAGGTAAACAGAATAATTGCCTGCTGACATCCCACAGCAAGCTGACTGTAATGGTCTCATTCATGGCACGAAATCCCTGCTCAAACTTGGAACACTCCATCAATGCAGTCCAGCGAATACCGCACCCTTTCAGGTTTTTGATTAGCATTCTCTTTTACCTATCTGCTTCTACTGCCCATCTCGTCATTCGTGGCGTGGTGGTCTTAGTCAAAATGGTCTCCGTAATGGTATTTCTCAGAATTCTTTCCTCGTTGAAACATACCACAGTTCCTACACCTAAGCCAACTCGAGGTGAGATCTTTTCCCACTTCCTTGCTTTTACTACTAACCATTGTCTGCCCCCCCCCCCCCCCCCCAACCTCCCCCCCCCCCCCCCCCAAAGCTTGACTTCTATTCCCCATACACCCCCCAATCACAATCACAAGCATGGCATCCTTCACACTCCCTCACGTGACTCACGGCTTTCTAACCTGGCCCCTATTCCACATTCTTTGGCAGGGATGGAAGCTGTGGGATTTCTTATGCTCTGGAGGAGGCGGTACCTCAAAGGGGGATCTTAAGTCAAGTAACTTACCATAATTATAGACCAGGGAGGACGCACATCATGTACCAACCCAACTCCCTGCAAGGACATTGCAAAAGTCTACTACATACATATTCCAACCAGAACATCAACATCTGTGGCCATACACAGGAATCAAACTTGCAACTAAGACCTCACTGTTCTCTCAGTGACATGGGGCTGTGTGTGGGACATATGTAGTAGCTATCTCTACTCTCACGATGTTACTTGCTTATGGCAGGAATCGAACCCTGGACCTCCTCTGGTCCATACTTATGCTTAAGTCAAATACACATCAAGCATCAACATGCTAGAAGATGACTAGTTTACTAATTTCTGTACTAGGCCTTTGCGGGATGACCCAACATCCTACCATGGGGAGAGTCTTGATGCCTTCACACAGTCTGTTAGCTATCCCATAACCCAATCCACATACACCTGATTTGGGTACAGAATGAAGTCTGTTTTCGACTCTATTGAGGATGTATCGTCACACTGCCCAAACTTGGCTTATGCCAAAGAAAGCACTGCCGCTGCACGCCATGTCAGCTTGCGTCCCATGGCCCATTCTCAGATGAAAGATGTCAGAGCTCAGAATAAACCCCCAGTATGGTATGCATAACAATGAATGGGTTTCGAGTGCAACTTGATCTCCCATTAGCGAGAAGCTATTTACTGCAGCTTTCAGATCTAGGCACTCACTGGGATAGTTCCTAGACAAAAACACTAAAACTAACTATCTAACTACCCCGCCCGCGCCACCTGCCCCAACAACACACAACACCCAACAAAGCCAGCCCAACACAGACATAATCTACATGCAATTAGGTAGGCCTCTTATGTAGTTCGCCAACAGTTGCTTTGTTCATACATGCCTCCATACAAATACAAACACGCGGATTGCATAAACATCTCAAATAACGACTCATTTAGTCGTTTTCATCTTGTATAAAAAAATACCAATCTCATCACGGCAACATCAGGTGGTCTTCCTAATTGGCCATGGCCGATACTCCATCACGTACCAGTCATTCCACACTACCTCTGAGGACCAGGGATCAGCAAGGCGCGCACCTAGTTGAAATCATCCTCAATAACAAGGGTCAGTTGCATAGCAATTCTTAATGTTATCTAACCCTAAATCGAAAAACATTCTCATAATCGTCAAGAGATGACGATTATGAGACCCATGGTCATTGACAACTTCTTGAGCCGGAGACCCACTGATAACACTAATAACAACCACTTGCGTCGGGATTCGGTGTTTGTGGCCGCTTCCCCCTTGGCCGGACTTGACAAATGCGGATAAATGATAAATCTTATGCAACGGGCTCGAAGCAACTTCCCTGGTTCCACTTGCCTCCTCGGACATTGCCCGAATCATGGATAGGGGCTGTCGCTTGATTGAAACGCGGCATAATCCATCTGATAGCGGCGTCGGGTGCGGCAATGCCTAAGTTCTACGCTCTCTCGTATTTGGATGCACAGAAATGAAAAACTGCGGAGGGATTAGATTGGACAAGCTTGGTTGAGGGCCAAAGCCTCAAATAATAATACAAAGGAATCAACCGACGACAAGGGGGGGCAGGGCGGATAATCTTGCATGGACGAACATTGTAATAGAAAGGCAGGCCCGAGAGGACATCATGAAACAAAATTCGGATGGATTTACAGGTATGGACAACCGTGGGGGATGGAAAAAAATTGCAACAATCAACCAACCGTGAATAGTGGCTGACGTCGAGGGGAGTGGGGAGTGGGGATCGTTAAGGTGAGTGGGGATTGAAAATGAATTTGAGCAGGAGGAGAAGCAACATTGGGATTGGGGGATGAATAAATGGAGAGTGGAAGCATCCTTCTCTTCAAATATTTGGTTGATGTATACATCACAGAATCAATTGACACAAAATTAATAAACTGCATCTTTATCAAATGTTCTATCTAAATTATATAGGTTAATAATATAAAGATGTCATTGTATTGTTTGTAAATACTCAACCGCTTTACCTCGTTCCCATAAAGCCCATTACCGGCCATCCTTGCAGCCCGCCGCTCACGAACTGATAGGGAAGGCGTTCGACTGTCATTTCGGCATGGGCAAGGCTCTGGAGAGCATATGAGGGACCACTCTGCTCGGGGAGACTGCCATCAATTATCTGTTGGTTTGGAGTCGGGAGATACGTAGGCTGTCATCTCACTTTTTACGAAGACACAAATATCACAAAAAATGGTCTAGTATCGTAGGTATTGGATTGTAGGTACTAGAATTCCTACGTACAAAAATGAATGTTATTGGTCAAGTGGCAGTCGAAAGGCATCCACATGCAATCGGATTGGTACTAGCGCAGGAACTAAAAACAGTAAGATACCGTTTACTTCGTACGTAGAATTGTACCAACGAGATTTCCATTCAAACAATGTATTCCTACACCTCAAATGATCGTTGACAAGACACATGAAGCAAGTTTTCCACCAACAGTTACTTCCCATCAGGCGACTCTTTCACGGACCGTCGACACACATTAATCCTTAGATCAAACCAATGCACCATGACAGTGGGAATGCGTACAAACATACCAGAATTACTAGACAATTGATACTGAAGCCTGATAATTGATTCACGCATGGTCCCCAAGATCATATTTGTTGCATTGTCAATGGGAATCTTTTGTAGGAAGGATTTTTGATTTGTAGACCAACGTCAATTAAATGTGTCCCCCCCCGAGGGAAATCGCAAATCAATCTCAACCCAGGGACGACTACCCTTCCTCGCGTGGAAGCGCGAAGTCTCAGGGGAAGATAGATAGAGCGCGCGCGATTTGCCTTTCG